>VMDR010017016.1:0-20542 GCA_007922815.1 Macrotus californicus | reverse complement strand
GACAAATACTAATTAAACTCCTATTATGTGTCAACCACTAGCACAGTGCTGGGGAGAAGATGAATGGAACGAACGTCATCTCTGCCATCTCAGACAGAGGTCTCAGGCTAGAAGACCTCAGACACTGCTCAGATAATTATTAGTAGAATAAGTGATCTGAAAAGGGGGCTTATCTGTACATCCTGTGTAAATAATCACAGATGTAAATCAGGAAGTTCAAGAATAGGACTACTCTTTACAGCATTGAGTAGCTTTAAAAATTGGAAATAACCTAAATGTCCATTAATACAGAACTGGTTTAGTAAATTAGGCTATATCCATGTAGTCAAATACTGTATTATAAAGAATCATATCTTTAAAATATCTACAGACAAGGATGAGTACTTGTTATGTATAGTTAATAATGTAAAACAAGTGTGAGGTGATATCTCGTTGTAGTTTTGCTTTGCATTTCCCTAAAAGTTACTGAAGTTGAGCATCTTTTCATATATCTGTGAGCAACTTGTATGTCTTCTTGGGAGAAGTGTCTATTCAGGTCCTCTGCCCATTTTTTTAATTGGATTGTTTGTTTGTTTGGTGTTGAGTTGTATAAGTTCTTTATATATTTTGGATATTAACCCCTTGTTGGAGCTGTTGTTGGCAAATATCTTCTCTCATTTGGGTGGTTGCCTTTTTGTTTTGCTGGTTGTTCCTTTTGCTGTGCATAAGCTTTTTAGTTTGAGATACCATCTCACACCTGTTAGAATGGCTGTTATTAACAAGACAGGTAACAACTAGTCCTGGAGCGGTTGTAGAGAAAAAGGAACCCTCATTCACTGCTGGCGGGAATGTAAACTGGTACAGCCACTGTGGAAATCAGTATGGATGTTCCTCAAAAAATTAAGGATAGAGTTACCTTATGATCCAGCAACCCCTCTTCTGTGTCTACCTCAAACATTTGAAAGCATTTATTTGCAAAGATATATGCACCCTTATGTTCACTGCAGCATTATTCACAGTGGTTAAGGCACGGAAGCAACTGAAGTGTCCTTTGATAAATGACTGGATAAAGATGATGTGGTATGTATATGCAATGTAATACTACTCAGCCATAAGAAAAGGTGAAATACTCCTATTTGTGACAACATGGATGGATCTTGAGAAAATTACGCAAAGTGAAATAAGTCAGACAAAAAAAGTTAAGAACTATATTATTTCACTCATATATCAGATATAAAACTGAAAGCAACTCATAGACACAGACAACAAACAGCATGGTGGTTACCGGAGGGAAGGGGGGTAGTGGTAGTAAAGGGTAGAAGGGGCCAAATATGTGGTGACAGAAGATATGACTTTGGGTAGTGGGCACACAATGCAATATACAGGTCATGTATCACAGAAATGTACACCTGAAACCTATGTAATTTTATTAACCAATGTCATCCCAACAAATCTCATTTAAAAAACTGAAAAAAGCTTCTAAATAACTTGTATAAAATGAGAACATTTCTATAAATATATAAAAATAAATGTATACTTAAATATATGTATAAAGTGTATATTCACATAACAGTCATGTAGACTAGAAGGACCCACATGAAATGTGGGTGGTACAATATTAGTCATTAGGATTTATTTTCTTTATTTATATGATTTTATGATTTGGCAAAGTTTCTGCATTAAAAGTGCCTTACTTTTGAAAAATTTCAAAGCTAATGGCCGTGCCCAGAACAGTGCCCAGCATAAAGAAGGCCTTCAATATAGGTTTATAGAAGGCAGGAAAGCAGGAGTAACTTGTTCTGAGTGGAGATTACCTGGCTATCAACAAAACAAAACAAAATCTGCACAGTAAAAATAAAAGGAAAGGATAGTTTTGGGGTGCAAATATCAGGAGAACATGACAGATAACCTAGAGATAAAAATGAATTTCAGAGTTTTGTTTTGTTTTTTACCTGAGAATGTGTCTCATTTTCTTGCAATTGTGTTTTTAGTGTCTCATGTTCTATGTTTAGCCTCTCCATTATTTTCTTAAAGGCATTTCTGCGGGTTGATAACACTGCTCTCTCCTGATGTAATTTCTAGGCAGATCCAAACAGAAGTAAATAACAGGCTTTAGCAATATCTAGGACAATACAAATCAAATTTGACAAATACGTTCAATGCTAATTCTGATAAAATTCTACGAAGGCTATAATTACTCTAAAACTCTTTTGTAAAAATATCTTGTGAACTATAATAAGCTAAATTAATATTGACTACGTTAATAACTCTCACGAGTACCATATCTATTCCTACCCCACACAATTTACATTAATATAAATGGTAATGAAAAGCCACTGACAAGTCTTAAATAGGAATGTAAGAAGTTCGTATTTGTTGAAATGTTCTATCTCTTGCTTTTCAATTATTGCCTTTGGGTTAAAACTTAAATCAGTCTAAACTCCTACTATCTATGTAAACACACACCTCTATTTTTTCCTATAAACAACATGTATATTAAATTTGATAAAGAAAAAGCTGGAACTATAATTTTGTAACACTCATAACATTTACCTTTTTCTTTTCTTCACCTGATGATTTTAAAGCTGGCAAATCATTAAATGTCTCTATATCCATCATCATTTGCTTAATTTTGCTTTTCAGAGAATGCTGTTCTTCAGTCATCTTACTTTCCAGGAGCTCCATTTTCTGTAGATCCAGTTGTAGACGCTGACTGTCTGAAACATATGAAAAGTCAAGTTCATAATTAGTCAAAACTTCATCCCTTTCACAAAAGGAAATACAATGCAACCATTAAAAATCATATTTTATAAGATTATTGGTAGTAGAAATATATTCACTGCAACCAGTGAAACAATACAAAGATATATTAAGAAAAAAAAATACTCACCCCTCAGGTAATCAACATAACTAGATGTATAATGCATATTAGCTTACTTGTCTCCATGTTCACATGAACATAGGAAAGGGGGTACCCAAAAAACAGAATTATCTTCTGTAGGACAGACTCCTTATAGTATTTCACCTGCTAAGTGAGTGTTTTAGGGACTCATCTGTACCAGTCAGTGGACCAACTGGCACTGTTGTGAGAGGATGCTTTTGGCTTCAGTGAACTTTTTTCGAAGACTCTTTTGATGTGATTGCCAATTTCATGATGGGTGATTGATGAGGACACCTGCCCACACTGCACTGAGTGTTCAACAGTTTTTGACCAAAAACGGCATGACCCCCTTGCCCCACCCTTTCTATTCACTTGATCTCGCCCCGAGGGACATTTTTTTTGTTTCCCCAATGAAAAAAGTCCTGAAAGGGAAATGTTTTGCCAATGTGGAAGAGGTGAAACAAAAAATGCCAGAAGCGCTAATAGTCATCAAAACTGAAGAGTTCAAAAACTGTTCTGAGCAGTGGAAAAAATGTCTTGACAGGTGTATTGCATCAAATGGAGAGTACTTTGAAGGTGACTGAAATTTAAACATGTAAGAATAAATACACATTTTTAAAATAAATTCCATTTTTTGGGCCTCCCTTTATATAAAAAGATACAGTTCTCTTCTTAATAATATAACATATATCGTGGGATAAAGAGCCATTATTTTAAGTAGGAGGATAACCCATATATAGTTATGCAGGGGGAAAGCAAGTTACAAAACGTTATATATGGTTGATCTTAATATTATAATTATACATACAGTCAATTTTCATTCCTTGTGGCAGTCATAGTCTATAAAGTGACCAGGAGCACTGAGTTCGCAAATACTGAACTACTGCTCCTAGGTGAAATACAGGGTTAGGTTCCTGGGAGACTCTGGTCACAATATTTTCAACTGATTAATATACAACCTTTTTTATGTGTTTGTTTAAACACACTGTAATACATTTGTTGACTTGCTACCATTGAACTCACTGACAGCTTATACTTGAAAAAAGCTTATCTCCATAAAGCACATCACATCACAGCCTTCCTGTGCTCAGGAACACTAGCCAACACTTATGCAGTATACTTGGAGGTCATTTTAAATAGCAAACTCACCACAGAAAGCATAAAACTGTGGAAAAAAGTGGCACTAAATATACCACAAAAGGACTCATTTATAGTATGAGAACTAAAACAAGTTCTTGCCTTATTTCATCTCCACTTCAAATGTACACATTGGACAATTCAAATTCTTCACCAGCCTACACATGTGCACAAATGCTGCCAGTACGGATTTTTGTGTCACAAATTAATTTGAGTAGGTAAGTTCACAAATACAGAATCCACGAATGAGGAACTGACTGTGCACACATTCATGTGTATATGTCTCAATTCTCTGTTTCAAAAGTATTGAGCATCTACTATGTGCCAGCTGTTGAGGATATAGAGGAAACCTACAGAGACATTACTGTGCTCAAGGAGCTATACCCTAGAAGTAGAACCAGGCAGTTGATAGCATTTATGATAAATTGGGTAACTACAATAGTCCTCCCTTATTCATGGGGATATATTCCAAGACCCTCAGTGGATCCCTGAAACCGTAGATAATACCGATCCCTATATATGCTATGTTTTCCCCCCAGCACATACATACATACCTATAATAAGAGTTTAACTTTTAGAATTATTTAGAATTTAATCTATAAACAATAACCAACAATAAAATAGAATGATTATAAAAATCAAATAAGGGTTACTTGAACATGAGCACTGAAATACCAAGACAGTTGATCTGATAACAGAAATGGTTAATAAATGATGAAGAGGCAAGTAGCATACCCAGTGTGGATGTGCTGGACAAAGGGATGATTCACATCCTAGGCTGGACGAAGAACAATGGTGCAATATTTCATCACGCTACTCAGAAGTGTGTGCAGTTTAAAACTTATGAAATTTTTATTTCTGGAATTTTGCATTTAATATTTTGGACCACAGTTGGCCATGGTTAATTAGGACCGCAGAAAGCAAAACTACAGATAAGGACTACTATAAAGAGTAATACAGCCCTGGCCAGGGGCTCAGTTGGTTGGAGCACTGCCCTGTACACCAAAAGGTTGTGGGTTCAAGCCCTGGTCGGGGGACACACCTAGATTATAGGTTCAAGCCCCAGTCTACGTGCATGCAGGAGGCAACTGATCAGTGTTTCTCTATCTCCCTTCCCCTCTAAAATGAATAAACATATCCTTGGGTGAGGATTAACAAAAAGAGTACACAGGGTGCCATAAAAGCATGGTCAAAAGGACTCTCCAAAACCATGCTTTTGTAACTGAGGCTTTAAGGATTGGGAGTCAATGAGACAAAAGAGAAAGTAAAAGTGTTCCAGAGAAAACAATCAACATGTGAAAAGTCTAGAGGTAAGAAAGTATGGTACCTTTTAGCAAACAAAAGAAGTCCGGTATGACTAGAACTCAGAGTTCAAAGTGGATGGTGGTAGGAGATAAAACTGAAAAATTAGAAGGATTTCAGTTCAAGAAGAGCTTTTAAAGTTAAGATAGGACACTGGGACTTCACCCTAAGAGCTAGGGCAAGCCATCAATGAGTTTTAAATCAGAATGTGGCAAAATTAAATTTTAGAATGTTCACACTGCTTACAATGTAGATGATTAATTGGAATAGCATAACTATGTGCAGGATAAGCAGTTAAAAGCTTATTCAATGATCTAGGCAAGAAATCTTCGAAGAGTGTAGTCAATTTAGAAATTTTTAATAAATAACATTTATTAAATGCTTTCTATGTGCCAGACTTCTAGGCCTAGGGAATATAGCAATGAATAAAGCATAGGAATATATTTATGAAATATACAGTTATGTCAGATGGAAATAAATGAGAAAACAATGCAGGAGAGGTCTCAGGGAATTCAAGACAAATTAAGGATTTGAGATTAATGAAATGATTAATTGGACACAGTGCTTGATCAAGGAATCAATACAGAATTCAATTACAATTTGAGTAAACATGTGGATGGTGAGGTAGGCAGAGAGAGGTACAAATTTTTCCTTGGGTTAGGGAGTGAGATGATGGGTTGAAGTCAATTTAAGATATGCTGAGTTTGGAATACCTTAGAAACATCCAAATAGAGATAAGATATCTATGTATGGGCCTGTGAAGTCTGAAGGTACAGCTTTTGAAATAATCAGCATAGACATGACCTGAAGCTACATAAATGGCTGAAATCATTGAGAGAAAAGGATTCATTAGCAGAAATTATATGAATAAACTGACATGAAGCATCCCATAAAAAAAAAAAGAACAAAGAATGACCAAAGAAATAAGAGGAAAATCAGAAACCTTGAGGAAAGACATTTCAAGAATAAAGAAGCGGTTTGTAGTACAGAATACTTCTTTTAAAAAGACTGAAAGTATGTGTTGGATTTACCAACCAGGAAGACCGTGATGTCTTACAAAAAAAAGGACCAAAAGTGAGAGGAAGCTTTTAAAAAATCTGGCTGTGAAACCTTCAAAAAGGAATGATGATAGCTAGGCAGAGAATATTCAGGAAAAGCTTTTTCTTTTTTTTTCAAGATGGGATAAAATTATAGAAAACAGACTGGAAAGATAAATACTAAAATTGTAATAGTAATAAACTCTTGATAATGGGATTATATTTTTAATTTTCTTATTTATGCTTTTCTGTATCTCCCAAATCCTATATAATACATATAAACTACATTTATAATTGGAAAACAATATTTAAAAAAAAATTGCATTCTAATAGAATTATATGACATCTACCTTCTATATTTCAAAAACTTTTTAATGTTGTGATTCTGACTTTTTAAAAAGATTTTTAAAATTTATTTTTAGAGAGGGGGTAGGGAGAAAGAAAGGGAAACATCAATGTGTGGTTGCCTCTCACATGCCCCCTACTGGAGACCTGGGAATCAAACTGGAGACCCTTTGGTTTGCAGGCCTGCACTCAATCCACTGAGCCACACCAGCCAGGGCTGATTCTGACTTTTAAAGTCCTTTATTACAGGGAGATAAAGGTAAAAGAGAACCAGTACTACTGAATACCTAAAATGTGCCTGGCTTTATATGCTATCTCATTTTTTTTCATAATAGCCTTAGGGGGTAAATGTTATTATATGAGAAAACTAAAGCTTAGAAAGGTAATTTGCCTATGGTGACACAACCAGTCAGGCTTTGGTGCTCAGTGATATTATCATCTTATGGAATGTTCATTTTTAAGTTAGCAAATACTACTTTATGATAAAAAAAGATGCTACTATGAGCAATGGTGAGCTATGGGAAGAGAAAAATATAACACTTGGTTGATTTTGCTACTTCAGGCTTCTTTCCTCAAGGCATGATTCTTTGGCTTTCCTTATAGCTACCAAAGTAAAATCTTATTAGAGTTAACTCAAAAATGGATGCTAATATGGAACTGAAATAACTATCCTGCATATCCAATGAAGAAATCTCAGTTCAAATCTGCCTTGGCCAATTTCCTCTCTGGTGTTCTCAGTTAGGTGTGTTAATAATCCTACACAGCAGTTACACAGAGGCATATAGTAATACATTTTCATGTTAGAATATTTTGCCTTCACTATTCCTCTATTTTAAAGTAGAGCCCTGGCCAGTGTGGCTCAGTTGGTTGGAGCATCGTCCTGTAACTGAAAGGTTGCAGGTTCAATCCCCGGTCATGGCAGGTACCTAGTTTGTGTGTTGGGTCCCTAGTCTAGATGCAAACAGGAGACAACCAATTGATGTTTCTTCCCTAACATCTATGTTTCTCTCTCTCCCTTCCTCTCTCTCTAAAAGTAATGAAAAAATGTCCTCAGGGGATACACATACATATACACACAGACATACAAACATGTATATATGTATATAGGGATATGAATGCTCTCAGAAAAATTATGGTGGCATTTTAGAATGTCAGAGCCAAACAAATACCTTCCTTTGATTAGGTACAGATTCAGGAGTTAAAGATTTTTATATTAAAATAGCATATTTTGGAGTAAAATGCAAAATTAAAATTTTTAATGAAAAAATTTAACCATACAAGAAATGTTTGTTCTTCATATATATTTTTCTGGCTCCTTTCATTGTTTTCTCTTTATTGTTGCATTTCAGCAGTTTGACCATGATGTGCTTAGGTGAGGGATTTTAGTTTTTTATCCAGATGAAAATACTGTATTTTCTAAAATAAATTTTATTGATTATGCTAATTACAGTTGTCCCATTCCCCCCCCCATTTATTCCCCTCTGCCCTGCACACCCCTTCCCACCTGCATTCCCCCTCTTTAGTTATGTCCATGGGTCATATATATAAATTCTCTGGCTTCTATATTTCCTATACTATTCTTAAACCTCCCCTTCTCTACTTTGTACCTACCATTTATGCTTCTTATTCCCTGTACCTTTTATCCCATGCTCCTCTTTCCTCCTCTCTGCTGATAACTCTCCATGAGATCTTCATTTCTGTGATTCTGTTCCTGTTCTAGTTGTTTCCTTAGTTTGTTTTTGTTTTTATTTTTTTAGGTTTAGTTGTTGATAGTTATGAGTTTATTGTCATTTTACTGTTCATAGTTTTGATCTTCTTATGTTTCTTAGATAAGTCCCTTTAACATTTCATATAATAAGGGCTTGGTGATGATGAACTCCTTGAACTTGACCTTATCTGGGAAGCACTTTATCTGCCCTTCCATTCTAAATGAGAGCTTTGCTGGATAGAGTAATCTTGGATGTAGGTCCTTGCCTTTCATGACTTCAAATACTTCTTTCCTGCCTCTTCTTGCCTGCAAGGTTTCTTTTGAGAAATCAGCTGAGAGTCCTCTGGGAACTCCTTTGTAGGTTACTGTCTCCTTTTCTCCTACTGCTTTTAAGATTCTCTTTATCTTTCATCCTGGCTAATGTAATTATGATGTGCCTTGGTGTGTGCTTCCTTGGGTCCAACTTTTTGGGGACTCTGAACTTCCTGGACTTCCTGGAAGTCTATTTCCTTTGCCAGATGAGGGAAGTTCTCCTTATTTTTTCAAATAAGTCTTCAATTTCTTGCTCTTCCTCTTCTCCTTCTGGCGCTGTTAAGATTTGGATGTTGGAATGTTTAAAGTTGTCCTGGAGGTTCCTAAGCCTCTCCTCATTTTTCTGAATTCTTGTTTCCTCATTCTGTTCTGGTTGAATGTGTATTTCTTCCTTCTGTTCCAAATCATTGATTTGAGTCCTGGTTTCCTTCCCATCACTGTTGGTTCCCTGTATATTTTCCTTTATTTCACTTTGCATAGCCTTCACTTTTTCCTCTATGTTGCGACCATACTCAACCAATTCTGTGAACATCCTGATTACCAGTGTTTTGAACTGTGCATCTGACAGGTACATCTGGCTATCTCTTTGCTGCTTAGTTGTAGTTTTTCTAGAGCTTTGATCTGTTATTTCATTCGGCCACTTTTTTGTGTGTGTCGGCGTGCCTGTTATATAGTAAAGGGTGGAGCCTTAAGTATATGCCAGAGTGGGGCAACCCATGTCACTGCATTGTGGGGCTGTGTTGGGGGGAGGGGCCCGAGATGGAACAATGCTGCTTGTTCAGCTCTCTGCAGGTTTTTAGCTACTTCTACCCTACCCACAAGCAAATCGGACCCTTCTGGTACTGATTCCCAGGTGGGTGTGTCTGTGTACTGCGTTCTAGGACCCTGTGGGTTTCTCCAACGAACTCTCCTGTGAGACTGAGAGGTTCTCCTGCTGCCTCAACCCCCACAGATTTTTTCAGCCAGAGGTTTTGAGGCTTTATTTTCCCACGCTGGAACCCTGAGTTGTGGGGTCTTTCTTGCTCCCCAGTTGTTCCTCCTGGTTTATCAGCATGCAAATGTGGGACTGCCCACTCCACCAGCTTTCACCTCACCCAGCCCGCCAACTGCTGCCTTGCTGCCCATCCTCTCCACCCAGGTGCCTGTTTCCGCCCCTCCTACTGGTCTGTATGAATGTTTCTTTTTTAACTCCTTGGTTGTTGGACTTCCAAACAGTTCAATTTCGTCAGTTCTGGCTGTTTTTTGTGTTTAAATTTGTTGTTGTCCTTCTTTTGATTTTGTGAGGAGGCACAGTGTATCCATCTATGCCTCCATCTTGGCTGGAAGTCCTAGGTGAGAGATTTTTATATTAATCCTGTTTGGGGTTCAGTGAACTTCTTAGATCTATAAAGTTAAGTTTTTCATTAAATTTGGGAAATTTTTAGCCACTTTTTATCCAACTATCTTTTCTCACCTATTCTGTCTTTCCTCTCTGCCTGGGACTCCTATTACATGTATGTTAGATTCCTTGAAATCCTGTCCCTCAGCTCATTTAGGCTCTGTTCATTTTTATTTTGTCCTCAGATTGGATAATTTCAATTGATTTATCTTCAAGTTCACCAATTCTCTTTTTCTGTTGTCTTTAAGCTTCAATTAAGGTCATTCAGTGATTTGTTTTTTCCATTTTACTTAAATTTTCAATTTCAGAATTTTCACTTGGTTCTTTCAATTTCCATTTCTCTGTTCATTTATTATTTTCCTTTAAGTCCTTAAATAGAGTTATAAACTTTTAAAGTCCTTGTCTTTTAATTTCAACATCAGGATTATCTCAGGTTCAATGTATGGTGACTACCTTTTCCTTGACTCACATTTTCTATTTCTTCACACATCTAGTAAGTTTTTATAGTGTAATGGCCATTTTCTTTTTTTCATTTTTTTGTTATTCTATTATAGTTGGCCCAATTTTTCCCCCTTTGCCCTCCTCTGCCTAGTCCACCCCTGCTCCCACGGTCCATCCCCACACTGTTGTCCGTGGGTCATTCATACATGTTCTTTGACTAAGTCCTTCACCTCTTTTCCACCATTATCCCCCGCCTTCCTCCCCTCCGGTCACTGTCAGTCTGTTCCATATTTCCTTGGCTCTGGTTCTATTTTGCTCATTTGCTTATTTTGTACATTAGATTTCTCTTATAGCTGAGATCATATGGTATTTGTCTTTTTACTAACTGGCTTATTTCACTTAGCCAAGGAATATGACATTAAGTAGCAAATAAAAAACAGGGAGAGTGAAACATTTTCCAGTTCCATCCATGCTGTTGCAAAAGGTAGGAGTTCCCTCTTTCTTTCTGCTGCATAGTATTCCACTGTATAAATGTGTCAGTTTTCTGATCCACTCATTTACTGATGGGCACTTAGGTTGCTTCCAGCACTTGGCTATTGTAAATTGTGCTGCTATGAACATTGGGGTGATTAGGTTCTTTTGAATTGGTGATTCGAGATTCTTAAGGTATAATCCCAGCGGTGGAATTGCTGGGTCAAAGGGCCCATTTCCAGGTTTTTGAGGCAATTCCCTACTGTTTTCCACAGTGGCTGCACCAGTCTGCATTCCCACCAACAGTGCACTAGGTTTCCCTTTTCTCCACATCCTCTCCAGCATTTGTTTGTTGATTTATTAATGATGGTCATTCTGACAGATGTAAGGTGATACCTCATTGTGGTTTTAATTTGCATTTCATTAGCAGTGAAATTTGTTTTACGTTGGTATAACTAAACTTGAACATTTTTTTTGTCCCTTTGAGAGTCTTAAGACTCAACCATATTAACATATGTTATTAAAAACATGTTCATGGACTTAAATGTTGTTGAGAGGGTTTTGTTTAGTTGGTTTCCTATCTCTAAGGTTGAAAATAGTTGAGGTGACACTGCTTAATAGGATCATATAGGTTTCACGTGCACACTCCTATGATACACGATCTGCATAAATAAATTTAATACATTTTAAAAAAATTTTTTAAGAAAGAGTCCTGGCTGGTGGGGCTCAGTGGATTGAGCACCAATCTGCTAACCGAAAGGTTGCTGGTTTGATTTCTGGTCAGGGCACCTGCCTGGGTTGTGTGCCAGGTGCCCGGTTGGGAGTGTACAAGGGGCAACTAATCAATGTTTCTCTCACATTTCGATTTTCTCTTCATCTCTTTCTCCCTGCCTTTCCCTCTCTCTAAGAATAAAATCTTTAAAAAATTTTCAAAAGAAAATAGTTGAGAATTAAAGTGCTAAGCAAGTCAACTTTGGCTTATGGTTCAATGCTCTAAGTATGAAATATACTTAGCTGGTATAATTCGACTGTTTGGTGAAAACAGTTACATAAATCTAACTACAAGTTTAATTTTAAGATAAAGGAAATACACTTAGGAGCTACAGAAACTGCTTTTATTACCAAAAGGGAGAACACGGTTGGTTGGTATAGGGTAAAGTTTATCTTCCTTTCACAGCAGGCCCTGATGAAAAGCTAAAATCTTCTCCCAGGGAAGAGACAGGAAGAGGATGCAGCCCAGTTCCTCCTGATAGGCTCTGAAGCTGCAAAGTTGACTGGGCAGTGTGTACACAGTAGCAAAATCTCAGAAGGAACCACTTTGACCTGGGGAAATGTTTCTCAAATATTCTGCCATCAGTGCATTTGTTTATTCCCTGGAGTTTCCTTTCCAGAAATATAAATAAAAACTATTGCTGACAGGTTCCTTGCCTTTTTACTCATGGAATACACCAATGTTTCTCAAACTTCAAAAAAAACCTTTTATTGAACTTATTGGAGTGACACTGGTTAATAGGATTATACATTTCAAGTGTGGAGTTCTATGCCACATCATCTGTGTGCTGACTGTGTGTTTACCATCCAAAGTCAAGTCTCCTTCCATCACCATTTGTCCCCCCATTCTCCCTTCTTCCTCACCGCACCTCCCTTTCCTTCTGGTAATGACCAAACTGTCGCCTGTGTCTGTGAGTTGTGTTTATTATTTTCTTTGGCTTAATCCCTTCACCTTTTTCACCCAGCCCTCCAACCACCCTACCCTCTGACAGCTGTTGGTCTGTTTTCTGTATCTATGAGTCTGTTTCTATTTTATTTGTTCATTTTGTTCATTAGATTCCACATATAAGTGGAAGCATACAGTATTTCTTTTTTTCTGACTGGCTGATTTCACTTAGCAATAACACTCTCCAGGTCCATACATGCTGTCACAAAAGGTAAAGGTTTCCTTCTTTGTAATGGCTGAGTAGTATTCTATTGCGTAAATGTTCCACAGCATTTTATCTACTCGTATAGTGGTGGGCACTTGGGTTACTTCTAAATCTTGGCTACTGATCAGTAACACTGCAAACTGAACACGGGGTGCACATATTCTTTCCAATCAGTGTTTCAGGTTTCTTCAGACATATTCCCAGAAGTGGAAACGCTGGGTCATCAAGCAGTTTCATTTTTAACTTTTCGAGGAAAATCCAGTTTTTCACAGTGGCTGCACCAATCTAAATTCCCACCAACAGAGCACGAAGGCTCACTTTTCTCTGCATCCTCACCAACACATGTTGTTTGCTGATTTATTGATGACAACCATTTTAGCAAATGTGAGGTGATATAGCTCATTGTGGTTTTAATTTGCATTTCTCTGATAATTAGTGATGTTGACCAACTTTTCAAATGTCTATTGGCCATAGTTATGTCCTCTTTGGAGAAGTGTCTATTTAGTTACTTTCCCCATTTTTTCATTGGATTGTTTGTGTGTGTGTGTGTGTTGAATTTTATAAATTCTTTATTAATTTTGAATATTGACCCCTTATCAGACATATCATTGGTGGGCGTCTTTTCACTATGTTGACAGTTTCCTCTGTAGTGTAAAATTTTTTAGTTTGACATAAACCCATTTGTTTATTTTTTTCTTTTGTTTCCCTTGCCTGAGGTGATATACTAGAAAAACATTGCTATAAAAAATGTCCAAGATTTTACTGCCTAAGTTATCTTCTAGGAATTTTATGGTTTTATGTCTTACATTTAAGTCTTTGATCCATTTTGAGTTTATTCTTGTGCATGGTGTAAGAAGGTGGATCATCAAATAAATCAAATCAGAAATGACAGAGGAGAAGGAGCAGCTGACGCCACAGAAATACAAAGGACTGTAAGAAACTATTATGACCAACTATATGCCAACAGATTGCACAACCTGGAAGAAGTGGATAAGTTCCTAGAAACAAACAATATTCCAAAACTGCATCAGGAAGAATCAGACAATCTGAATAGACCAATTACAAATAATGAAATTCAAGCACTAATCAAAACACTCCCAGCAAACAAAAGGAAGCCCTGAATGTATGTTTGAACACTGCCATCGATGGGTCCAGACTCAGCCCTGATGCCTGAGGACCTTTTCACAGTGGAACCCTGACCCCACCCAAGCAGCCCTATGTCCTGTCCCAATCTGTGTGTGGAAGGGGGTTTCACGTGGGGAGGGCCTGCCCTGAGCAGGAACAGGCAAAGGAGGGGCCAGAAGTCTGGTGGGCCGGTCTTGTTCATACTCCAAGGTCAAGGCTGGCTGAATGGACATGGAGTGTGGGCCGCAACCTCTGCTTGAGGTTTATCCCCAGCTCTAGAGGTAAATTTCATTTCCTCTGGATAGAGATCTGTGCAGACACAGGCCTGGGCTGGATTGGGGAGTAGAAGGTCCAGTGGCAAAAGCAGCAGCAACTAGGGCAGAATGGGCCTTGAGGCCTCCCAACTGGCTGCCAGTCACTGTCATTGCAGAACTCAAGCCTATTCTAGATGTTTTCTATAAATGGAATCTTAATACAATAGGTGTCTTTTTTGTGTCTGCTCACGTATTTTTACTTGTTTTTATCTGAAACCATATTTTTGTTATTGGAAAGGGAAATCCCAGATGGATTAGAAGCCAGATGTAAAATGAAAAGCCCTTTTAGTAAGTGTATGTATGATCTCAGGGTAGAGACCACTGTGCTAAGTGTGACCCCAGGGCCAGAAGCCAGTCAGGCTGGCTATTCCTGTGCCCATGACAAAAACGAGAACAATGCAGAAATCTGAAAAGACAAACCACAAGCTGGAAAGCACTGCTCACAACCCAAGAGCAGAGAAGGTGTAACATCCCTGTGGTGCAGAGAACTCTCAAAAGGTGGTGTTTTCTAAAGGGACAAAGGGCAAACATGTGCACTTCCAATGAGAGGCGATGCACACATCTCTACATGTCAGAGATGCCTGACCTCCCCAGGAAGGACACAACACTGTAAACACTGGGGACAGAGCACTGTCGCCATGAGACCGCAGCCTTCTGGTCTGGTGGCGACCAGCCTGGGGACAAAGTGAGGAAGCAGAGGCCCCAGCAGATCCCCTGGAGAGAAAAGGAAAAGGCCCCTCCTCTGGGAGAGCCGTGTGCAGGACCTGTCAGAGTTCCACAGGTGCACACCTTCACCTGGCAGTGCTCACCCTAGGAGATTACTCCACAGAAACTCTTGCACAATTTTTAAAAGACGTATTTTTGAGACTACCCATCAGAGCACTGATGAACTAACCAGGAATTAGAAAAAACACTAATGTCCATGGAGAGGGGATGAGAACCACACATCCTTGTCCACATGGACAAGGGAAGATGGGTAGCCACTAACATGGGTGCAGGGGTCTCTAAGTGTTGACAGATAAAGACTTCAAGGATCTTCTTATATGAGACACATGGACCAACCATGTGCATCCAGGGTCTTACATGTTAGACCACATGCATGTGATTTCAACAGGTATATACACATATGTGAGAGTGAGTCTGTGTGTGACAGAGACAGAAAAACAGAATGAGACAAATAGAGCCTGAAAGATACCCACCAAGCCACTCATAATGTTCACCTCTGGGGCGGACTTTGCAAATTTCACCTTCTCCTTGAGGTGATATCTACATTTTTTGTAATGCATATATGACTTTGATAGTTCCAAAAATATTAAAGTCATATGTTTAATGTCATTCATTTATCACAAATATGGAGAAAAACACACTATTTAGTTTTTACTTTTAAAGGATTTATAACAAAATAATAAAGATTTATTATAGTACAGTAATGCATTCAAAAGCAATTCAGAATCAAGTAAAGAACAGGGGGTGCTCATCATTCCAGTCCTTTCCCAGTGTACATGTAGTGTTGGCACATGCATGTATGTGTACCTGTGTTCCCACACTCATGCATGCATGTGCGGGTGCTTGTGCATGTTCATGTGTGTGTATGTATACTTGTGGGGGTTGGGTGCAGAGGATTCCTGGGTATGTGCCCTTCTAGAACCTCATTTCCCTCGGGGAATGGCCCTGCTAGTCAGTTCTCTTCCTCTTTAGCATTTTCTGTGTCCCCATGTCAGAATTTCTAAAGCCCCTGCTGTGGAACACAGGCCATTTATGATTTTTCACTCCCATCATCGTACTGAAGGGAACATCTGTGTCCATAAATGTTTATTTAGGACAGGTCTCTAGAGGTGGAGATTCTAATGTAATGTAATGTCATGTAAACACGATGTTAAAGTTGTTGGGGGCAGTTCCCTATATCCAATGTCACCTTGTTCACTTTGAGTCTTGTTTGAAAATGCAGGGGTGCAGGGTACCGAGACCTGGGGCAGGGAGAGAGGAGGAGACACTGAAAGTGGAGGAGATGAAGGTACCTGAGAGTGACATGCTTAGCTGGAAGGTCCCATCCATCCTGTCTCTGCCCTGCCCCATGTCCCCCCATCCCCAACCTCTAACCCACAAAGCCCCACCTGCTCCATAACTCAACTGAGCCTAGCAGCCTGGCCCTGCCATTCAGGGAAGAAGAGGGAGTCAGCCTGCACATTCTGGCCTGCTTCCTGTCCCTCCAAGGGCAAAGACCCTTCCTCTCAGTCCGCAAGCAGGTCTCAGGAGGCTCAGCCAGTCACAGGGACCACCTGGTGAATGTGCTCTATCCAGGTGAAGTTCTCAGTTGCAAGAGCAGGACCCACTTGAGTTTGTTCACCTTACAAGGGGCCTAACAGAGGGTGCCAGAGGTCAGAGCACCAGGATCAAGGCTTTGGGACAAGCCACAGCACCCACACCACAGACGCCCTCCAGCAGTGACCCCTGCCCTGGCCCTGTCCCAGGCCCCAGTCCACATACTCAGCACATTCAGCTTCTGTGAGTGGGCTCTGCTCAGTGCACAGGTGGGAGAGAGCCCCTGTCTCCTTCCAAGTCAGGTCAGGTGAGTCCATTTGGTCTGAGGGTGCCGGGTGAGACCACTGTCAGTGACATAACACCTTGTCTGCCCAGCAATGTGACCCTCCGAGCAGAGAATATGGGACAGACCAGGCTCTCCCTGGAGGAAGAGAGGGAAGCCCTGATGATAAGGGTAGCAGGAGAGAGGGAAGAGGGGACATTTTTGTGGAAGCCAGTCTCCTAATCAAATTTAACATATGCCACAGACTCGAAGAAAATGTTTTCAAAACACAGATCTGTTAAAGAACTGGTATAAAACCTCTTAATCCTTAACAGTAAGAAGACAAACAACCACGTTTAAAAATGGGCAGATGGTGGGGATCCAAGTCGGTGGCAGAGTAAGTGGAAGTGACACTCACTTCCTTGCAGGACCAAACGCGAATGACAACTAAATTACAGAACTATCAACCCGAGTGAAAGGGTGAAGCCAGAGCCATTTGCTATCGTGGCACCTTTTGCGGAGCCCACTTGTGACCTTCTGAAACACGATTCCCTTTTACTCTTCTGAGCTTGTCCCCAGGACTGGAAATTACCGGAAAGCAAGAACAGAACTAACAGCTCCCTACAGCCAGAGGCAGAAGATAACACTGGAACCAACGGCAGCCTCATTCTCTGCATTTTTTTCTCTTTGTGAATTCTTTCACAGCCCATGTCACCAACCACCCTAACACCGAGTACCCAACTAAAGACTGTTGAGCGAAAGTTTTATAACCAAGGCCTTACAGAAGAAGCCATACTGAGACGGGTAGGAAGGGTGGAGATGTGAAAAGGGCTGGCTCTGCTCCCATGGGCAGAGGCTAAGATGGATATCTCAGGTAAAAAGGTTCCCCCTGAGGAGTGTGGGGTCTCAACCTCGTCATCCAGGCTCCGTAGCCCAGAGACCAGAGCTGGGAAGAGGCACACATGTAACATCTGGCTGTGAAAATCAGTGGGGATTCTGTTCACCAGGGAGATACGAGTCTACTAGAGACACAGGTGCCTTCTTAAAGGGCCAAAACACAAAATCTCATTTGCTGTCACTCAACTTGGGCTGTGGTGCAGGGAGGGTGAAGCTGACTGGAGTCCTGTGAGGAGAGACTAGGGTTGGTATTTCTGGGGAGACAGCTGAAGGGAAAGCTGCCAGGATCCCTGTACTGAGTCCTCACACACTGCAGACATCATCTTTCTTGGGTGGAACATGCCCCTCCTTATGGCATCAGCCTGGGGGAATGCAACAGCCCCACCCTCTGGACTCCCTGTTGCCCCCACTCTGCTCAGCTCACACCATGCTGGAGTCAGCTGCCTGGGCCAGGGTGTAGAGGTCCAGGACTGCAGACTCAAGGGCTGACAGTACCTAGTTGTACTGCTCTGGGGTTGGGGGCCACTCTTCCCTCTTTCCCCTAAGCCTGACCACTGATCAACCTCACAGAAGATACACTAGCCCCATCCTCCTGGCTCCCAGTGGCCCTGCCCTGCTGAGCTCAGGCTCCCAGCAGAATCTGGGACAGACTGAGTTGTGTGGCTCTAGGACAGGGGCCCTTTTTCCTTTGCATGCCTGAAGAATGGGGCAGAGATCTCCTTTCACACAGCCAAATCACGGTCTCTTTGGGCCAAATAAACTCTGCTGGCTTCACCCTGAAGATTTCCTGAAACCCCACCCCACCAGAAAGGTCTGCAGACACCTGGCGGGTAGCAGCTGGACTTGGTATCCCCTGGGACTTTCGCTGAGTGACCTCAGACACAGCACTGGCACCAAAAATGAACTTGTATCAATCAGGTGAACAACACTCTCCCCCACCTGGTGATTCACTGAGAATGTTCATCATGCAACCTCATTATCACCAGAGGCTCTTTCAGTGACTGAGTGTAACAGTCAGCTAGCAGGTGGAGGCAGGCACCAGCAAATCTCAGGGTAACTGGGCCTTTTGCTGACCTGCCCCAGGACTTGGTGCTGGTAGAAGCCAGTCTTGATGCACTGCTTGGTGTTTCCCATACACACCCAGGCACAGCAAAGGCAGCCACAAATTGTGGACAGCTTTGTAGCCCCAAACAGGTTGCCCAGGGCCAAACACAGGCAGTGTCTGACATTGACCTATACCAGAGTCCCTCCTAAGAGGCCCCAGAACCAACATGCCCAGTGAACAGCTTCAGGCAACATCAGAACAGGATCTAATTAACTTCACAAGCAGCATATCCAATGGGAGGTCTTGGCAAGCACCAGACCCTGCAGAGGTGAATTCTGGTTTTGCGGTCTGCCATAAACCACAGCTCAAACACTGTGCTCAAGGTCGATCCTCACAGTCAACCAGCCTGAGGGTTGAACCCACACACAAACCAGCCAATAGCAGTCAAGACTCAATATAACATGAAGGCTCACATAACCCCCATAAGGGACATTGCTGGAGCACCCAGATTGGGTGATCAAGGAGACTGCACCCCTGGATACCAAAGGACACCTACTACATAAGGCCATCATATCAAGGCTAGGAGACATAGTATATCTACATAATATATAAAAATAAGCACAAAGAGGCAGCTAAAATGGGGAGGAAAAAGCATCCCAAATAAAAGAACAGTAGAAATCTCCACAAATAGAACTAAATGAAATGGAGGCAAGCAATTAACCAGATATAGAATTCAAAAAAATTGTTATAAATATCCTCGAGGAACTTAGTGAGAACTACAAGGAACTTAGTGAAAACTGTAACAGCATGAAAAAGGACATACAAACCATAAAAAAGAACCATTCAGAAAAGAACAGAATGTATGAAATAAGGACTATCTAGAAAAAAATTAACAGTACATTGGAAGAAGCAGAGGAATGAATCAGTGATTTGAAAGACAAAGCAGCAGAAAACATCCAATCAGAGCAGCAAAAAGAAAAAAAATATATAAAAATGAGGATAGTTTAAGAGACCACTGGCATAAAATGAAGCATAACAACATCACAGTATAGGGGTACCAGAAAGAGAAGAGATAGAGCAAGGGATTGAGAACCTATTTGAAGAAATAATGACTAAAAAGTCCCCTAACCTGGTGAAGGAAAAAAGACACACAAGTCCAGATAGCTCAGGGAGTTCCAAAGAAGATGAACTAAAAGAGGCCCATGCCAAGACTCGTTATAATTAAAATGGCAAAGGTTAAAGACAAAGAGAGAATCTTAAAAGGAGCATGAGAAACAGTTAGTTACCTATAAGGGAGCTCCCATAAGACTGCTGGGTGATTTCTCAACAGAAACACTTAGGCCAGAAGGGACTGGCACAAAATATTCAAAGTGATGAAAAACAAGACTACTCTACCTAGCAAGGCTATGAGTTAAAATGAAATAAAAAATAAAGAGCTTCCCAGAAAGCTAAAGTTAATGGAAGTCATTACCACTCAACCAGTACTCAAGAAATGTTAAAAGTACTTCTTTAAAAACAAGAAAGAAAAAAAGACATAGTTATAAAGAATAAAATGGCAATAAATATGTACCTATCAATAATCACATTAAATGTAAATGGTTAAATGTTCCAATCAAAAGACACTGTGTAGCAGAGTAGATAAAAGAAAAGATCCATATATATGCTGTATACAAGAGACCCACCTCCAACTGAAAGATACACACAGACTAAAAGTAAACGGATGC
>VMDR010017015.1:0-20544 GCA_007922815.1 Macrotus californicus | reverse complement strand
CGTGATTGAACTGACAATTTTTTTGCAGATAATTGCAATTTTCAAGATAACACATTTTATTTCAGCATTTCAAATAATAAAGCAAAATTTTTTTTTAATCTTACTTTGGAGCATTTCAAATGTGAATGGAATTGATAAAAGGCAGGATGTTTATAAAGTCCTCATACCATGTTAAAATGTAACAGCTTTGAATGAAGACCTGACAGAAGAAAACAAAATGCAAAACATTGAACCATGTTTCATTAGTTTTGATACTGGCACTGATTTTTTATTTTAAAAATAATCTTATTCAGGGTTTGTCATTTTAGGGTGTTATCGTTGTTGATCTTTGGTAAGCATTGTTGTAGAAATAGGTGAAGATACTTAATTTATTGCTAATGTTATCATATTGATATACACTATATATAAATCAATTTTAAAACAATGCAGATACATCCCTGGCCAGGTGGCTTAGTTGGCTGGAGTGCTGTTGCGTCCATCAGAAGATTGCAGGTTTGATCCCAGTCAGGGCACGTACCTAGGTACCTAGTTCCTGGTTGGGGCATGTAAGAGAGGCAACTGATTGATGTCTTTCTCTCTCTCTTTCTCTCTCTCTCTCTCTCTCTCTCTCTCTCTCAAATCAATAAACACATCCCCAGGTAAGGATTTAAAAAATTGCAGATACGAAATTCAACACTATGGATTGCAATTATATAAAAACAGGGCATTAATGACAACAAGCCATGGCCACCAGTGCTTTATGCCTAAACTTCTGGGCCTGCCAGTCTCCAAGAGGCATTTAGAAATGTAAATTAAGAGATCTGTGGCTGGTGTCACTCTGTGGATTGAGCACCAGACTGCGAAGCAAAGGGCTGCAGGTTCAATTCCCAGTTGGGGCACATGCCTGGGTTGTGAGCAGATTCCCCAGTGGGGGGTGTGCAAGAGGCAACCACACATTGATATTTCTCTCCCTCTCTTTCTCCTTCCCTTCCCCTCTCTTTAAAAATGAATGCATAAAATCTTTAGAAAAAGAGGGATCTGAGTGAGCTAGAACCAGTAAGATAAAAGTAGACCCTGAAGGTAGACCCTGAAGTCAAAGTGATAAAGTGGGTAGTGGTTTACAGTATTTAAGGAGCAGTGCTGGGCAGATAGGCAGGACTGGTGTGTAAGTAACATGTAACTGACATGATGCACTGAATGGGAGAGCTGTGTGTCTTTAAAGGTCATGGAAGGTTGGCCATACTTAGATGACCTGCTCAATAGAGCCGTGATGGTACCTTAATACCCAGGGCATTTAGCTGGAAGACAGCACAAACTAGACCTGCAACCCTGCAATTAAGAAATTGGCCTCTGAGCGGAGGACCCTGAACCATCCTCAAGGACTTCTCTAGTCTCCTGGGGCCACTCACCAGGAGACTATTTGCAGAAGGGGACAGGAGCCTAGGACTCTGGTCCATAGACTCACATGTCCTCTTTAATAAGCTGCTTAAGTAGTAGACGGAGAAGGAGGAGCTGCCTGTTGTCATGTTCACACTTCACTATTTTGGGGACATGGAATCCAACCATTTCTTATCACAGTAAAAGAGTATCTGTCCAAGATCCTAAGGTACAGGTTCATCTGGTTTCCTTACCTACCTGGCTATTTTGAAGGCTATTTCCTGTTATGTTGTTTATTCATATTTTATACTATTTCTAAGACTCCAACATATGCATAAATAGACAACAAGAGTCTACTTCAAAAACTCGCTCTGAGAATTTGAACTATAGGTTAATGCCCTTGAATCTTTCCAAGGCCCAGGCAGTATCTCTGGGGCTTGTGAATAGGGTTGGTCTAATAAGCAAGTCGACTGGTGTGGTTATTGTGTGTCTACACACATCATCATTTAGTCTCATTACCTTGTATGCAAAGGTCAATATTTAAAGTACCTGAATGAACAGGAGTAGGTAGCCAAAGGTGGGAAATAATAGGGTCTTTGAGCATTCAAGGTTCTATCTTCTGAGCCTCACATGGAATCCAGTAGATTATGGACAAGTTAATAACATGAGAGAACCGTTCAACTTCATGTCACATGATGGACAAGCAAAAATTACACAGGTTGTGACTTGTTCTTCCTTGATTTACAGCACTGGCATTTTTTACACTTTTCCTCATTGAATTTCTGAAAAAAGAAGGGCTATTTCAGTCCAGGAAATTTTCCAGAGTCTGCAATGGCATTTAATTTGGGCTGCGCATACTTTTCCTGGATTACAACCAACTAGTTGCATTTGAAGCAGATTTATTGATTTTGGCTCTTCCTAATATCCAATCACAGGAGGTACATGAAGCTGGATCCCAGTCCTGTGTGTGTACATCGCGGGGCACTGCTCCCTAATGAAATGCACTGACCCTCTCTGAGGATGGAGACAGTCCTATATATCAAATACATGTCTGAGGGCTGCCATTGCAACAGTGTGGGTCTTCCAGGAAACAGATGACAGAGTGGAATTACATGTGTGGAAGATTTATTGAGGGAAACATCTGAGAAGAATAAAGGGGAGAGAGGGCCAGAGTAAGCAGGGAGAGCGCATTCAGGCTGTGATGCCAGTGTACCCCCCATGAAGGGCAAGCAGTGTGGGGACAGGGGGACTGGGTGGGAGGAGCCTCAGCATCCCTGTAGCTCTAGGGCAGGTGCCGCTCCACTGATGGAGCAGGGGCAGGGCAAAGGGTGCTCCTTTGCTCCTTTGAAGTGCTCCCCATTGGTTCGAAAGAGCCAGGTTGTGGTAAAATTACACTGTGGTCTAGCTTCTGCAGCAGTGAGCAGCTCTCCCAGGGCTTGGGTGCGAAGCCAAGTGAACCCAGGGTCACAGGAGCTGGAGGCCCATTAGCTTCACTCTCTCTGCAGCGGGGTCTCTTTCTACAGAGATTTGCCTGGTTCCCCCACACCCACCCACCCTCATGGCTGCAGTGGATGGGTAATGTTCTTAGCACCCATGGGGAATGCCTTCTTCTATCAAAACTTGTGCAATAGAGATTTTCCCAAACGTGAAAACTAGTTCAAAGCCCAGGTGATTAAAAGGAGTGATAAATGCCCACCACATAACTCCAGTCATAAAAACCGAAAGAGAAATAAAGGTAGTCCAAGGCTATACCTGTAGTTATTTAGATGAGAAACCCTGATTGCATTTCCCAATGCTCTGCAAAGCCTTGAGTTACTGCAGTGGCTCCGTGCTTTTTTGTTGAAATGAAAAGCAGATAATAGTAATCCCTTCCCCATTTTGGAGGGAGCCAAACCGTTCAACACCTCAGTCACCGCTACAGTAGTGAAATAATTGCTGCTTTGTTTGAACTGCCACGGATGCCCCGAATACACACACACACCTTAACAAATACTCATTTAGATCGAAACCAGTTCTGTCAGCAGTATAGCTGAAGTACGTGGTACAATTGAGAAATCCAATGCAAAGTAGGCTGCATAGACTACGTTGTACCCATCACACCTACCACCAGGACTACATCTCGGACACCGGAGAATAATGAACTACACCAATGTCATCACTGCCTCATAAAGGCATGCACAAAGGAACGCACAATCCTTAGGAATTCTCCTCCAAAGACTTCGTGTAAACACTAAGACTTTTTTTAAAAAAAGATTTTGTTACTTTATTGTTCAATTACAGTTGTCTACACTCAGACTTTTTTAAAATAACTTCTTACCTTTGTCACTTGGAACTGAGAAATCATTCCCAGTCTGGTTTTCTGAAAGCATTCAAAATACTTTTCTTG
Organism: Macrotus californicus; assembly: GCA_007922815.1. NCBI lineage: Eukaryota > Metazoa > Chordata > Mammalia > Chiroptera > Phyllostomidae > Macrotus > Macrotus californicus. Next base: position 16,802 of record VMDR010017015.1, on the reverse strand, counting down.
TTTTTTTTTTTGCTAATTAACCACGGACTTTTGGAACTGTTTGTTACTTTGTGTTTGCTTGTAGTAGTAATGAACCTAACAATTCACTACTAGCAAAATTGCCAAATGATTACAATGGTGTTAGTGTTAGGAACACATGAAAGTGGGGAGAAAAGAGAATTCAAACACAAATTAAACTAATTTCTCAAGGAGGGTGGGGTGGATAAATAATGATTTGCAGCAGCCAGGGGTCTTCTATGGCTTTGTGCATAGTTTAATAGAGTACTCCTCTTTGCAGTCTGAGTAATTAAGTCTTATGACATTCCAGCAACCATAAATCCTGCTGAGTTGTTTGAGTTTAGAAGAGCATCTTGATGTACAATCAAAATAATAAAAATAAAAAAGGACACTTCTCTGGTTCCTAACAAGCTGCTTTGCTTTTTACCTTCGGAACACAATTGAATGTGGCCCACTCAGACTGCTCGGTCTCATTGTTAAGGCGAGGTTCCTTTTTGAAATTCATTGCCTTCAATTACATTTTTAAAAAGAATTTTAATTGCATGACTGTAAAGAATAAAGACGCTCTAGGCTCCATTTGTTTATCATGGAGGGGCCTCAGAAAGGAAGACAGAGCTTCCCCGCTCACGCAGGGGTTGCAGAGAGAGGGAGATGACTTTTAATTCGACAAGTTCAGAGAGATTTCTTAGTTTGACGCGCTCGGCAGGGGGTCTTTGAGTGTCTGGCAATGCTTCAGCATTCTGAGCTTTGAAAGCCTTTCCCTGCAGCAGAAATTGTATCAAAAGCCAATGATAATATTCCCTGCAAGGTAAAGCACCCTATTGAAGATTTGGAGAGCTGTTTATTTATTCATCACAGTTTTTCTTTTAGGACATATCAGGCATCTAGGTAATAATTCACATAGATGATAGAAAATGCAAAAAAAAAAACCCTTCTCATTAATCTTTCACCTTTTCCTTCTTTGACTTCTCTGTAGGCCACATGTAGATATAAAATGTGCTTTCTGTTTGTCCCAAACATATCTATCTTCATTCCAAATCTCAGTTTCTGTCCTCTTCGCTTTTCATTTTTCAACAGAATTGGCTTTTCAGCCTACCTTCGACCACCAGCTGAGCATATAAGATGTTTATGGCCATTTTCTCCTGCTAAATCCTCAAAGTGATTAATTAATTTTATGGACGTATGTTCAGTTTCTGAGGCTCGTGCGGAAACTCGGTATTTTAAGTAGGTTTCAGAAAGCTGTTTTCAAAGCAAATGTTAACAATTGCTCTGGTCTCTGGGAGGCTATACATATTTTCATATTTTGTATTATATTTGGGATCCATGGGAGGAAAGAAAATGTTTCTCTCCCTTCCACCGTTTCTAGGGCAGAGCTGGGAATAAGGGACAGTGACAGTCCTTCCCTCTTGTAGCATCAATGTCTGCTGTCGGTGTGACAGAGTCGGTGAAGACAAAAACAGCTTTCCCTTGCTCCCTCCCCTTCCATTTTCTATGGTATTAAAAGTGACCTTGCCTTGTAAAAATATCAGTAAGTGACCAAAAGGGCAGCAGAAGTCACACCACAGGAAGTGTTCTTAATTTTTTTCTTTTTTTAACTGTGGAGACTTCAGGAGAGCGTGATGCTTACAAGTGCAGTTTTTCTGTTTTTGTTTTTGTTTTCAAATGGAGTCCATGAAGGAAAACTATGCATGCAAAAGAAACGTGGAAAAAATTCAGTGCCTCATCATATTTGGGCATGTGCAAGTACGTCTCACCTTACGAACATGCACTAGGTTGCAGGCTGTATTTAAATAGCAAAAGTGGGAGATAGAGGCAACCACCAGGCCAAGTAACCCTAACAAACCAGCCATAGGACAGCATAAGCAAATATTCCATCCGTTCATTAATATTCATTGAACTTCTATAAAGTGCAAGCAAGGCACAGGGCTCTTCACAAACACAGTCCCGTCCTGAGGATTTCAAACTCCGTGGTTAACTCAGGATCATTTTCACACACAGAGAAGAGCCGGACCAAACATAGTCCTAAAACAGAGTGCAAAGCAGCCATTCCTTATCAGTTTAGCGGTGCCGACATTGTTCTGGAACTCTTTGCAAACTTTAAACACAGTAATTCAATCTTACTATTTAGACCCGCCCCCAGGAAGTTGCTTCCACCCAGCACGGCCGCCAGACCATCCAACAACCCTCTACCCAACAACAGCACCGGGCAATGCCTCCAGTTCTTTTCCTTAGACCAATACTGCCTTTCACTCCCTCACACCATTGTGAAGGTCGGAGAGTTGTTCTTTTGATTACCTCTGTATGCAAAATTAACATAATTAGTCAGACTTTCAGACTCACTGGTGATAACTTAAATAAACTCTATCTGTAAATTTGAAAGTCGGGTACATGTAAATTTGATATATAGGTGATGATTATCTTCCCTTTATTTAATATTTCATACTCATTTCTCCATGAAATAACTGCAGAGGCCCATTATGAATTTTGCATTTTTAAGCAATCTCTATTGAAAATCCAATGAACAGTACAGGTAAGCACATGTTCAGGTGTGTTAATGGAGTATGATTAATCTCAAACACGAGTATCCTAAAAGCATATTTTGATCTCTGATGTTTAAGGAAAGCTGAGTGCCTTTTCCTGTTCGTCAGAATTTTCCAGGGTTGCTGTAGGTTTGCCTTTCACTGTGGCCATGCCGTCAAATAAAATCTAGGAAAACGCATGTTTGCTACTGTCAAGTCATCCGTCCCTACCCCTGCCGGTGAACACTGGTGTCTGCAAATATCCGGGGAGTGCGCTCAGATCACCATTTATGGGATTCATTCAGTTCATTAGCTCGGAATTTCTTGAACGCCGCATGATGGCAACCAGATCGTTCACACGACCCGCAGATGACTGGCTTAGAATGGTTACATTAAATAATATTCTAAATTTAAAAATTGAATGTAAATTTTATTATTTCTTTAATTTTTAAAAGATTTTATTTATTTATTTATTTTAGACAGAGAGGAAGGGAGGGAGAAAGAGAAGGAGAGAAACACCAATGTGTGGTTGTCTCTAGCCCCCTACTGGGAACCTGACCCACAACCCAGGCATGTGCCCTGACTGGGAATCGAACCTGCTACCCTTTGATTCAGAGGCTGGCGCTCAATCTACTGAACCACTCCAGTCAGGGCAAAAAAACAATCTTATATAAAATTTCTGAGCTGAATATTTTTTCTTTTGTTTTTACCATATTCATATAAAAGAAAATGTTTTCTCCTTTGTCAGTAATTGGAGAAAATTCTTAAGTGATTGTCTTGAAAGCATACCACATTTTTTCTCTTCATAACAATGTAAAATAGTGACTTGAGCACTGAAATCAGCATGCAATTCATTGGTGGGAGAGGGGAAGTTTTTATACGAAGCTTGATTGATGTGATTTGATATGTGTATACTTATAGTTTCTTAGAATTTAATGTAGTACTATCCCTAATGGGTGATCGAAATAGGCCACAGGCACCTACAGTTGTGGTGTTATTTTGGATTAGGAGAACTGGTTGGGAACATGCAATCTCTATGCCAATACCGTGAAATAAAATAACAAATACATTTGAACAACCCCAGCATTGTAAATGGAATTGGTTTGCTTTAGCAGCCATAGCTGTTCATGTCAGAGGGAAAGACCACCTTGCAATTTCCTCAGTTGTGTGAAAGCCAACATTTTGGGGAGAGGCATCTTGTCTCAGGTTAACAAAATTGAAAACTCATTGTACAAAGGGCTGAAACATGGCCATTGTACGTCTTGGACGTATCCAGTTTCTGGTTCTGCATTATTGACTACAGGTACCATTGACAGTGATTTGTGTTATGGAACCAGAATGCCAACGAAGGCATTTTCTAGGTTGGCTGCTCTCCTTTTGCAAAAGAGGGTTCTTCCTTTGTTTTCTCAGTTGATTTTACTCCCTTCTTCTAAGGAGCTCCTTGTCACATCATTTGGGGGAGCTTACAGATCCCAGAATGTAGAGGAAAGGGGGAGAAATGGGGGTTTTCGAAGTACTGTTGGGACTTGTCTGTCCTTCTTGCTTTGTGGAGAGAGGCGGGTAAAGCACTTTGGGAGCATGTTTTGACTCTTGTGCTGTGTTTCTTTGCAAATGGACCATTTGAATGACCATTTTATAAAGGCCACCTTTTCTGTGGGCATTATAATCCTCATGCAAACATATCGCTGAGCCCGTGCTTCAGGTAACGTGAAGCCTGGCACCAGAACTGCTCTCCTGTGCACACGGGAGTGCAATGAAACCTCAACTTGGCTTTTGCTCAAATCTTGGCAGAAGTCAAAAACACCATTAATTGCCCTTCAACTGCTGAGGCCTTTGCCCTTCTCCAGACACGGAGAGTCCTCATGGTGCTCTCCCAAATGATGCAGCAGCATGGAGCAGATAGAAATACTAAGAGGAGAGGTACAAATGCACACTGTTTGCTTTTAGTTTTAGTTTAGTTCTGTTTTTTGATAATGGAAGAAGAGGGTTACATGTGATGTCTCTGGCCAGGCTAGAAGAGAAACTGATGAAGGACCATCTGAGTGAGCAGGTAGAGATGCGGTGACTTGGAGTCAGGACCATGTCAGAGCTGCAGAGGGGGCAGGAGGACATTTGTCCTGGATAGAAGCACACACGTGTGCTGCACTCAAGCACATGAAGTCTAGCAACTAGGAAAAACATGAGGCTCTCAGTGAAAAATGCTTTAGACCTCTCTGGAAACAGAATGGAGCTAGCATGGCAAGTCTGAGGATGTATTCCTCATCGACAAATAACTTCTATTTACCACCCCCCTCCACACATAGCACCCCACAAATGGCACCACTTGGCCTTCCAGTTTAATGAGGAGCCCGTCAGGGGTGGAGAGGGACAATGTCTACACTGCAGTGTCTGAGACTTCAGAGATGGCCTGTTTCTTGGATAAATATTCTGAGATGTACTCGTTATTGTGAAGCTTATAGCAGAAAACACCAAGAGGACAAACGCACATCCCTGTGGGATGAATGGAAATCAGGAGAACCTGTTGTGTGTTTCTACTGTATAAAATTCTTTAGAGAGAGGACCATTTGCCTTTGCCCTTAAATATGCACATATCATCAGTAAGAGAAGAGGTTATGAATAGGAGAACCATGAGATATTTTTGGAATAAATGAAAGCAGAAAGTCAGTCATTGAGTATAACAGTTTTTTTTCATACTTGATCCAGGCTTAGATGCCCATTTCCCTCATTTCCTAATTGTTTTTCTTTTTAATCTTTCTTCCTTGCTCTTTTGTCTACACAAACTTTGTTCTTTTATTGCCTCTTTGTTTTCTTTCTCTACCCTTCCACACCATTTTTTTAGAACTAAAAAAAAAAAAAAAAAAGGTAGAAAGCAGAAGGCTCCCAGGAAGAAAAGAAAAGTAGGCAATCCCAGGTCAACAGTGGAACTTCACATAACGGGGAGATAATTTTTTAACTAGATTGAATGAACCATGAATCTGACCAATATGGAAATCCTTGGGTTCTTAAAATTCAGCATCTCATGTGGGGTTATTGATTTATAACGGAAAGCCTAGAAAATGGAAGCTTCATTTTCCTGGCCCTAGTAGAAAAACTGTGAAATGAATATATATACACACACACAGACAGGAAAGGAACTGTGGCACTTAATCTGCAGTCCACATTCCAGACATGAGCTCACAAACAAGCATTTTGTATTTTATATATCCATGTGTTGAGCAAAGTCCTTAAAGTCCAAATGTGATTATGAAAATGATTTGCAACTGTTTGGGAGCTGCATTTTCTTTATGAATGCATTATTTGAAATGGGGTTCCAGTCCCCAGGTGGTCTACCAGTTCCTACCAAATAGACTGGAGCCAGAGATACCAACCCATATTTATAACATGATTTGTCATGGAAGTCAACAAATTGGTTTGAATGGTGCTTGGTTTCTTTCCTCCACTGTACAACCGAGGTAATGATTCCAAACTCACAGATGTGTTGTGAGGAAAAGCTCCTAGCTCAGTGCCTAGATACTACTGTATTCTTTGATAGCTTATATTATTCGATCCCAGATTGCAGTTCAAGGGGAAATTTCTAATGTGTCCTTACATCTTAAGTTGCAGCTCCAAACCAAAATCGGGTACCAGTCTGGGTTAGAATAAACATACACTTGCTAAAAAAAGCACATGCATATTCATTGGCAAGAATACCCATCGAGACAATGGTAGACAAGGCTAGTGAAGCAATATAATGCCCAGTTTTTTGTGTCCAGGGGCAGTTACAGCAAGAGGCTGGCACAGTGAAGGTTGGTCGGAGCCTCCTACCAGCCCTCAACAACATGCGAGTCTCTGGCATGATGACAGGCCTTTGGTATAAAATTTTGATAATTGGTGTCTTGTCCATCTATCCAAGGGTAAGGAGCTGACGTTAAGGCATAAGGCTGTCGTTAAACGTAGTTATTGAAGAATTAGAAGTTAGAATCAGCTGTCCAAGCTGTAAGAAAGGCAGTGTTCTGTTTGTGAACAAAAAGTCCCAAGTTCCACTGTCCCTTCATTCATTCTTAAATTATTCATCAAGACATAGATTTTCCTTTGTAAAGTTAACAACCATTAGTATTCAGAAGATTATATAGTTTACATTTTCCTGCCTTCAGTCTTGTGTTCCTTTAAGTGCCCAATGTATTTTATATTTCAGTTTTGTATTTGACTTTGATTTTAATTAGACTTTTATACTTCGTGCCGATCGGAGTTCAGGAAAGCATCTGAATAAAATGACTATAGGCTGAATTCTACTATGCTGTTTCCTGAATCACTGCATAGACTTTCTAGTCCATTTTTCCTCCAATACATGTGAAAATGGTTGTGTTGTTTCTGTTTTCATTGTTAAAATAAGAGCTATATGCAGGTCCTGGAAGAGCTCTCTCCTTATCTAACATGTCATTGTCTGATGTCCTGAGAAGAGCCCCTCACATTTTGAATGCTCATGATTACCTACAATTTATCATGGCATTCAGAGTAGAAATTTTACCATATCTCATTTTTGATAAATAAATATAAAAATGCTTTTTCAAGCAAAAGGTAGCTTTTAGAATACCTGAAAGCGTATAAAAAAAAATGTCGTGCTAACGATTCATAATGATGTGGTCATCTTGGAAGAAAAATAGAGAAAAAAATCAACTCTACTTCAACCTTTCAAATCATGAGAAGTACGCTCTTCTGTCTTCCAGACGATATGGGAGGGGCTCTTGTGTCTGATTACCCAAGGAAATCTAAAATGAGTTTTATGCAAATTTTGCTACAATGCAACATTTTGTAAGCCGTTATACTAAAAAGAACTTTTACAAAGCACTTGCAAAGTAAATCAGCCTGCAATTCAGCAATATCGAAACAAAATATATAATTAAGGTTTCTCTTGAATTAGGAGATTTCTACTGAGACATTCCCATATCATTGCAAATGTGGAGATGGATTTTTCCCTTGATTTTCCTGCCTCCATTGTCATTTCCCCACTTAAAGGTGATTTTTAACAGTATTCTGGTCTGTTGCCTATTGCTACTGAGACTTGCCTATTGCTTGTTTAAGTTATTATAGAGCTTGATTTTTATTTTAGTGTCATGAGAAATGGTTTCAGCTCGGGGAAGCCCAAACTTCAAACACCCATGGAAGTAAGATTAATGTAGTTTGAATTTTGCAGGAAAATAACTTCAAAGGTGACATTTTTGTTGGAGGTACTGAAATATCTACAGTAATACTTTTAACAAGGGTTAGTCGAGAGCACTGCTTGGAGCAAAGAAATCTAACATATCCTATAACTGTCTAAAGGTAAGTCAGAGATGGATTTACGGGCCATACTTAACACTGTCACCTTGAAGTGAGGCACTTTGAAAGGCTAAATGAAGATGAACAGTCAGTCTCTTTGGGGGGAAGACTTGCCATTTATTTTTTTAGTTTTAAGAGTGATACCATATTGTGTCATGGGTTGAACAGTATCCAATAAGAATCTGTACCATGCTTTTCAAAATATCCTTTATTCACTTCTTTCCTCTGCTGGGAAAGTGCTCCAGGTGAGAGGAGAGGTGCCAAGGAAAATGTGGTGGATCAGAGCTGTTCTGGAAGGTTCCAAAGATGCCAACCAACTGAGAGTGCTCCTCCTGCCTGTCCCTTCCACCTACTGGCTCCTTTTGTTCTCTTTGTGTTCTCTATCACTCCAAAAAAGCTAAGTATCCTGTGAATAAGGAGGTTGTGATGTGTTTGCCGTGAGAAATATAGTATTATTACCCTTTAAAGGTAACATTTCAGCCCTGGCTGTTGTAGCTCAGTGGATTGAGTGCCAACCTGTGAACCAAAGGGTCATTGGTTCGATTCCTAGTCAGGGCACATGCCTAGGTTGCAGGCCAGGTCAGATCTCCAGTGGGGGGCCTGCGAGAGGCAACCACACATTGATGTTTCTTTCCCTCTCTTTCTCCCTCCTTTCCCCTCTGTCTAAAATAAATAAATAAAATCTTAAAAAGAATAAAGATAACACTTCATACTATGTTAAATCCGAGTAAAAATGAGACTATCAAAAATAACAGGAAGCCTAAAAGATTTTTACATGCCCTTAAAGTTAAAATGGTATAATCTTTTGCAACCAGAAGTAAGATTAAGTCCTAGTGATTTAATGCACAGATGGCAAATATAGAGAATAATATTTGTTATAGTCATCAAACCTGCTACAAGACTGGATCTTCATTATTTGCGATAATGACAATCATATCACAATATATAAATGTATTACATCAGCATGCTGTATACCTTAATTTTACATAGTGTTACATGCAAAATATATTGCAACTTAAAGATTGTAAAATGGTATAATCACTGCCTAATTATAACATCTGCACACCTTACGTTACTGTCATTCTCTTGAAGGACAGGGCAGGACATTCCTATTTATTCAACAGGAAGCTTTTCAAAGCTTGATTTACTATAACACCAATGATAATAGTATTTATTTGCAAGGCTTGCTGTAAATAAAGAATAAATGCTTTATGACACAGTCATCCTGTAATGATTGGTGCTATGGAAAACAACAAATGAATGACTCTACCCTTTCCCTAAACAACTTGTGATCTAGAGAGGGAAGCTAATATCTATTATAGATCTCCAATGTCTAATGACAGCCTAGTATAGCAAACAGGGCCAGCTTCAGGCCTATGCCCCCTGTCCCATCTCTCAGGGCCATGCACTTGGAAGGGCCCAGCTTGGGCACCGTACTTCTTGCTGTCTTGAAATTCTTCAACATTTTGAACTGAGGTTCCCCATCTCCATTTTGCACTGGGCCTTGCCATGACATAACCTATTTTGACAGTGAATCACAGTGGGTGACTGAGGAAGTATCGGCAGACTAAGTAGAAGACCTGCTATCAATGTCAAGGATAAGAAGATGGCTAAGTGCTAGAGTTTCAGGGAACAGCTTCTCGGTGAATTCGGAGCTGAAGTTGAGCTTTGAATAGCGTGGCTAGGAGGAAGGGAAGTGTGTCAAGTAAGAGGAATTGTGTAAGCAAGTTTCAGGGACGGGGTGGGAAAAGAATGCCAGGAACCACAATGCCTGCCTGTATTGAAGGCCTTGTAAACCAGTAGTTGTGAGGGGTGCGGCTCAGGCAGGGTGTAGGCAACTCTAACTACTAGGAGGAGAATTGTGGGTCTCATACTGTAGAATTCTGGCAGTGCGTGAAGATCGCTTCAGGCCAGTGAACTCAGCAGCAGAATCAAAGCTTGTGCATTCATACTGGTTGAGGAAATAGAAGGAAATGGCAGGTGCAAAAGGTGTGTGTGAGCAAGACGTATGGGAGGTGGCACCACCTTGTCCACTGGGGCAGTGATGGAGTTCGTGGCACAAGGAAGTCATAGTGGCAGATTAAAGGACCGACATCATTAGGTACAATTTGAGGATGGAGTGGATTAGTTAGCCAACCCCTGAGAGTGGTCATGTGACCTCTAGAGATGTCTAAACAAAAACCACTTACTGACTTTGACACTCTACAAACACTTACGGAACACAGTCCACTGGGCAGCTGTTTTAAATACACAAGCATGTCTGCTTTGTGAAACGGAACCACAGGAAGTTAAAATGCCCAGCTCCCCAATATAACAAAATATCATAATATTTGAATATTTTTAAGAGTTTTGGAGAAACATGTTTTGAATATGCAGATACCTCAGAAGTGCACACTGACAAAAACCAAACCAAACAAAAAAAGTTCTAAATTCCTATTTTTTTATGTGAAGGCAAGGTGATTCCGTACTCCGCACAGCTATGAGATTTGATTTCTGTCACTTCTTTCTGTGCATACATATGCAAAAAATGAAATGTTTACGGTACAACAAGAGTGAACTACCAATGCGATGCAAATGTGAGGCGCAGCTACCTGGGATTTCAGACTATACAGGTGCGTGTATGCATCAGTGGGTCTTCTCGCTTCCTCCTGATAACGCCTGATTGACACCACGACCGCGCCGCCTTTGAAGAAACCGACCGAATCCTGCAGCCTCGTGCAGTTGGGCTTTAAGCTGTCAGTGCTGGGTGACCACTGAGGCCTGACCGATGCCACCGGCCGGTGCGTGAAATGTTACCCACCACCTAGAAAATCCGTAGTGTGGTGTATTAACTTGCATAATTAGAGACGGCAAAGTAGAGAGAGTTCTAACGGCGTTGCCTTGCTCTCTCCTTTGGTATTTTTTTTACCTACTTGAAGAGACTATCTTAGTGAAAATGAGTTAGTTGCCCCTGCCTTTTTTTCTACATCACTCAAGGCCAAGCACTGCAATTCTCTGTTGATTAGCCAAGCTGCTATCCACTATCCCAATCGTTGCGATTTATCAAGCACCCTTGACTCTTCCATTGTTCTACTCGCTGTCCCCACTTGATGACCTTTCAAAGGGTAGACAGAAATGGAGAGGGGAAGAATGCTCAAACCATTCAATTTTACTATGTTAAAAAAAAAAAAAAACCTAATACATCTCTGTTAGGGCAAAACTACTAGCTAGCATGAGGCCCTAAATCTACATAGGATCAAATGATTTACGTTCTCTCTTTCCTTGTGATCATGGAGAGCTAAAGAGTGAGTTATGTAAATACATACATTGTATCATTTTTTTCAATGTTATTATAGTACCAGTTCATAGGATACCACATGAATTTAAGTACTACTTGGTAACACATAAGAGGATGCCAAAATTTCAAAATTTCACAAAGCCAGGAAAGATCAAATTTTAAGACGGATCCTATATATAATGCATATACATATAAATTTGGAGTCATTTTAGATAACGTGGCTTAAAATGTAATACTGCATTGAGACTAAACATCCTGACTGTCCTCGAGCTAAATTTGATTGAAGAAAAACACCACATTTAGTTGTTCCAGGGACTCACAGCCAGAGAGAAATGCTGGTCCAAGCAAGGAGGGAGTACCAAGCTGAAAGGAGAGAACGGTGTGCATGGAACTCACTACGCTTGCCTAAAACAAAGAACTCTGTGATTCATTAGAAAGACTTGCTTTTAGGGCTGGGTCCTTGCAATCCGGCTGCAGTGGTGATTCCCCATGTGTACATCCTTGGGGAGCCATGTAAAATGGCCAACACCAAAGGCAGTGATGACGGGTATTGTCTAGTGAGATAGGCAGATGGTAGCCTAAGGCAGAGAAGGTGTAGGTGCCTAGACCCGGGTGAGGAAGGCAAAAAGAGAGCTGTCGACTTGGCTGCTTTTACTGGATTTACTGGGAAGAAGGTCTGAAGTAAATAAATTGCAGACAATGAAGAAAACCAGGCTCAACTAAGTCGGAGTCAGGAGCTGAGGTCAGGAAGCGTTTTGAGAAACAGGAGATGGCTGAATGTGACAAATGCTGCAAAGAGATTGAGGAAAGATGAGGCTTGGAAATTGGACTGGCCCTTGGGCTCCGTTGTAATGAGGTCGTCAGAGACTTCACTGAAGGTCAGTTTCTCCCCAGTGACAAGGGCACAAGGTGGATGAGATGATGTTGTAAAAGGGGTCTTCTGAGAGGGAACGGAGGCAGCAAAAGAAAACAGAGTTCAGGAACCAATGTGTGACAAGGAATTAAGATCGAGGATCTACTGGTCAGATAATTTTATGGTGCTTATAAAAATTTAACAAGGCTTTTAGGGTAATGCTAAAAAAAATCACTGGACTTGAATTAAATTAATTTGTGTTCAAGATATATCTTCTTCCCAGGTATATACTTTCCACTGCATTCCTTTTAGTTTTTATTTGCCTGTTTATCATTCGGCTAAGCGGACACAAACACTACCTCTAGGAAATCTCAAAGCAGCCCGCATATATAGACGCAGAGAGAAATTAGAGAGAGCAAGAGAGCAAGGACAAAAGAAAGAAAAGGAAGAGAGAGAGATTAAGGAGGAGCCAAATGTGTGCATGTACACACAAGAGATGCACACGGCAATGCACACAGACACAGAGACACACATGCACACACAGATGTGCATGAACACATTAACACACAAAGCACATGGCCACTCACATGTGAACACACAGAGATGCACATGACCGTACACATGTGCATGCAGACGCACAGATATGCATGGCCATGCATGCATGCAGATACACATGACCATACAGATGCACACACAGACACACAAGTAGACATGGCCATGCTCACACAGACACATGGAGACACATGCAGATGCACATGACCAGACTCACACAGAGGTACACATGACCACACACACACATATGCACACACAGGCCACAGATGCAAATTACCACACGTGCACACACATTGCTCACTTTGTAATGTGCACTGTACAAAACCACGTTTGTGAAAGCAAGCACTTACAGTTACATTAAAATGAGGAATAGAGGGTAAGAATTCAGCATCACTAGGGTTAATAATAAAATAAGACAACATTCTTTAAAAGTGTGTCAGCAAGTGTTAAGTCTAAAATCCAACCCCTTTAGCTGATTCCTCCATGCAGACGCTATTGCAGGTCAACTGGTTTTCCGAGTGGGGTAAGAGGCCCATGCAGCACGTTGCTCCCCATGGGAGGCAGCGTGGAGGGCAGACTTCCACCCGAGCCTATTAGGGCTGCGCTAGTGCCAGGCATTGACAAGTGTGAAATTATCAGCAACTGAACATTGGGAGAATACATTTTTGCATCAAAGGTGCCCTTTATGCCTCCACCAGAAAGCCAAACTGCTGATTCAAATGAGCCGACCCCTTAAAATTAAGGGATCCTTCATCTGAAAACTCCAAATGCTGCCTTTAACTACCTAGTTCTGGGGATTTGCCCTTTTTTAGTAGAAATCGCTTTCAATATCCTAGGGAAATTTTAATGTTAAGGGTTTATATTAAACAAAAAGCAACTCTAGGATGTCTATGTTCTTTGGAAACTCTGTTTAATGCAAATTTACAAAAAAGGAAAAGTGCCACTCTGGGTCACTCCAGAATATTTTGGGGGGCTTTCTCTGTGGGATATGCAATGTCAGCCAAATGTTTTGAAGAGGAGGAATCAAATAAATTGCCCTATTTTGGGTCTTTCTCATCTGTATACAGTAGTGCAGCTCTACTAGACCTGAAAATTGCCCAGAGACAAACTTTAAAAAATAGAGTGCTTTCGAGGCAGAAAATTGCTTTTCTGCAGTATGGTCTAAAGGACAGGCAGTGGCAGGAAGACAAGAAGTTGTCACCACGCAGTGATATTGTAAAGCATCTCCTCCACAACAAAGGGGATCATTTGTTTTTATTTTCTTCCTTATTAGACCACAAAAGAATGCGGCAGCAATGACATCCTGGCTTTGACTTCAGCCCTTGAAAGCAGGTGCACAATTAGATTGTTGAAAGTCCATCTTTAACCCCACACATGGTGCTTCCTTTCTATGGAAAACAAATAGCTTAATAAACTAGATTATTCGGTTTTCTGCCAATTTCTTCAATGGTCCTAATGTTTGGGCTTTGGGATACCATATAAACTAATTTTAGATTGTCTTGGTGTTTGTAAATATAAGTCAGTTCCATAGTAGTGTTTCAAACAAGGCTTTTGTAGTTTCACATTTTTGAAAAAAAAGTACTTTATGGATTTGGATCGTCCCCTTGATATTTTTGGAAGATTTTTTATGTGGTTTAATTTCCATTTTTATGGTGGTATGAACGAAAAATGGGAGAAAATATGTCTTTTGTGTGTTAAGGGATTTGAAACTCCTTTGGGTCTGTTACCATGTTAATGAGACAGTTGAGAGATAGCAGGATTTTGTGTATTAATCTTAGCAGGCATTTGTGCACCAGAACTTCTCATTTAGAGTTTTAATGGCATTAGCTGTGAATTTGCACAAAATTAACACAAAAAGTAGCTCCGCATTATGGATCCATGATACCGGATGTTTATTAAAACCTATTTAAAGTGTAGTACAGGGAGGGGCAACGGTAGGTTTGCACTTGCGAGTATACAAAAGAGTTTATTCTTGAATCATTCGTTAATTATTGCATGCCTTTCCATACAAACAACCATAAACCTTCTGTTCCACACCCTGTATATACAGTGAGCCATGTCTAAGAATGAAATATTTTATTTTTAAAACATTTCTTTTACAGTTTTGAAATATTTTGTTCCATTGCGCACACAAAGATTTTCTAAATAGGTTTATACCTGATCAAGATATCCATTTCAATGTTAATATTCTTTGATTTTAGGGTTTTTTTTTAATTTTTTTAAGTTTAAGAGAAAGGTTTCATTCATTTTAGGATCTGGCTCTCTTGTCCCGCCCTGGTTCAGAGATGCGGACAGTCACCGCGCTAGGGTGACTAAGTGGAAGCAAAGACCAGCTGGACAGTCTTTACTTTTCCACTTTTACCAAATGATTGAACTCCAAGTTCAGAGAGTGGAAGGGGCCTGAGAAATCATCCAGGCCTGTACTCACATCCCCAGGGAAGAATCACTCCAATAGAAGTAAAGAGACTTACTCAAAGGACACTTTTCTTTTCTTACGCTAAATTATATTAGATGTACCAGTGGTCTTACTTGTTTCTTCTCTTTCTTCTAAAATATCTATCATTTCTGCAGCACATCTCTTCTTTGATAAAAGTCACTATTCTTTCATTCAACAACTAGTTCTTGAAAATCTGCAGGAGATAGTAATTGCTAGACCCTGAGAACAATGGGTCTACTCTCTCTTAGAATTTGCAATTCAGAAGAGAATGAACTTAGAGCTTCCAGGGGTTAGCCTGGCCTACCCTACCCCACACTGCATCGAAACTGCTGCTCTAATGGTTCACTGTGTCAATGTTGGCCAGGCTCGCTCCTTGGGGTCAGGGCTAGCAAACTGTTTTCGACCCTTTGTCAAATTTTATTCTTACCCACCCTCATTTTTCTCTCCCCTTTCTAAGACATATATCCTTAGATGGATTTACATATTCATACCATAACTTCTTTCTGTTCAACTTTCCTTGGACGACACCTGGCTACTTTTCTGGAATCTAGAAGCATGGGCATCTCCCTAGGGCCTACTCCGTGGCTCTTATCAGCAGGCCCTGGGAACATGTCTGGTGAGCAACTAGAGGTCATGTCTCTATTTTGAGTCCTGAATGAGTGATCTTGAGAGGTAATTGGCAAACACTGTTAATTCTAAATGGTTATCTATTGGGTCCACACGTTGGATGATAATTGCGGCTTTTCCTATAGGACTGAACATTTGCATTATTTCCCCTGAAATGTTAATGAGTGTCACCTAAATAGACTTTGCTTGTGAGTTTCACATGGAACATCATTATACTCTCCTATAAAAGCTACTCCGGAATTACTGCACAGTGACATCCAGCAGGTGGGCCCTGTCTTCATTAGCCGCGAGTGAGCTGAGCTGTGACTGTCCCAGAGCTGCCGCGGGCTCGATGACACAACGCACTGCCTCCAGCCTGCTGACCTTTCCCTCACTGCCCCTTGTACTTCTTACCCTCTGACTCCTTTGGTGCAAAATGCTCCATTATTTTCAATTTGTGCTGTGCCCATCTCCTGCCTCAACCTATTAATCCATGTCTACCACAGAGACAAATGGAAGCAGATGATTGCGCACTCAGCAGCGACCTCGTTGAATTTCTATTGTCGATTCAGAGGACTTTGCCAGAATTGCGCTCGGGAAGACTCGAATGGCATGCATGGTGCTCGGTTCACAGATGGGCTATCTCATGCCCGGATTTCTGACAAATATCTGTGCAGTAATCACAGAAATATCACACACTGGCTCTCAGTGATAAATAAACCAGGAACTTCTACAGAATATTTTAAAACATTGGTTCAGGAGTAAGTTATCTCTTTTAAAGGACTTCCTATATAGGATGAACCTCTAGAAATCTTCATTTTTGAACCTATAGGCTCTGGCAGAAGTAACGCCTGTTTGAGTGTGGTTGGTAAGGTAATAATATGGGTGTAATAATTTATAGTTTTAACTTGAACATTTCACCTAACATGTCATATGGTGTGCTTGAGTGTGATATTGTAATATTACAGAATTGCATGCTCATGATTTTGTAATAAAAGATTTTGTTATAAAATAGGGGCATTATTTGTGCCAGACCCTGTATATTTAACCATTAAGTGATATTGTATTTAAAATCTCACCATCTTGCCCTTTTACTATCCAGTATGGTGATTTTACCTAAAGGACAAAAATAGTCAGTGATATGATGGCGTTATTTTGATAAAAACCAGCCTAGAGAAAAATCGGAGCTCATTCATCTGAATGGTCGTTTCAAGTCATTCTCTGAAGACTCCTGGAAACACCTCGAGAGGCAAGTCCTCACCC
>VMDR010017014.1:0-13532 GCA_007922815.1 Macrotus californicus | reverse complement strand
GGGCAAACACACTGAAAGAAGCTTCAAGAAAATTTTCACTAAAGCCAAACACAGCCTCTCACAACAATGCCAGCTAGTACACTGATACAGATGGGTTCCTAGAACACTCACCTAGTGAGGGAAGCCT
Source organism: Macrotus californicus (assembly GCA_007922815.1). Classification (NCBI taxonomy): domain Eukaryota; kingdom Metazoa; phylum Chordata; class Mammalia; order Chiroptera; family Phyllostomidae; genus Macrotus; species Macrotus californicus. The sequence goes on along the minus strand of VMDR010017014.1, from coordinate 13,405 downwards.
GACTACAAAGGGCCCACCCTCAGAGTTAACAGAAGATAACTCTGTTTTTTGATTGTGCTCCCTCATACACTTTTTTACTATGAATGGAATTTAAATAGACAGAAATCTTATTTCAGTAATTTTTAACTGTACTACTACTGTAGCCTTAGGGGCTCAGTGGGGAAATTAAATAGACTAGCCTTTGTGTTACGAGGTAATAATGGGTAGAAGTCCACCCTGCTCACCTACCAACACAACCACCAAACTATTTCAAATTGAGCAATTCAACTTCTATTTGTTTGATATATTGGCATTCCATTCTTACTAATAAGATTTTCTGTGGATATGTTTCTGCCAATTAAAAAAAATTAAACAGCAACTGTGTTATTTAATAATGAGGCTCCATGATGATAACCTTGCCATTCCACATTAAAAGTAAGAGGACGAGGATCAGAGTAGACGGAAATAATAAGATCTATTGTGACTGTGAAATTCATGTGCGAATAGTATTCCTACACTATGCTCAAGAACATGACCTTTTGCCTGGACTTATTTAGTCTTTTGTACACAGAATTCTAACAAGTTGTGTGTGCATGTTAAGTTGCTCGCACTTAAAGCAATAACTTAAAAGAAATAACCATCCACAGCAGGCTGGCAATGTCTCCAAAGGGCTAAAAGCAGGGAAAAAAAAGAACATGTACCCAAAACAAAAAGAAACAAACAAATATTTGCAGAATTTGTGGAGGGAGAAAAAGAAAAGCTATGTGAGTCTTATTAATACCTGAGGGGATCACTATTTAATAGCCAAGTGATGAATTGAGATTAAAATAATATCAATTCATTAAGAAATAGTTGGTTATGAATTTGTTAAGTAGAAAGAAAAATTTGAAGTTAAAGGACCAAGTTTCAAATTCAAAATTGTTATTATAAAATTTGTCTTTTAAAAAATTGTTATGCCAGTTAGCCTTTCTGAAACTCAGTATTCAGATCTTTAAATAATAATGTTTAAATAATAACATTAAACCAATCTAAAAAATGATAATAAATTTCTTAAGATGAGAGCCAAATGCACTATTTTAAAAATAGTATTTTTAAAAAATTGCAAAGCACTTTAAAATCAGGCTTATTATGCTCTGCTTAATGAGAAAAGGATATCCATAATATTCTTTAGAATAGTCTCTATACCATTTATTTTTAATTAAATTCAACTTAATTTTAAAATTAAATGCTTAAGAAGAGCAACCTGTGATAGACAGTAAGAAAAGTATTTTTTAAAAACTTAGTAGGGAGGAATTAAAAAATATGTAGATGTTAAACAATGTAATCCTAAAAAGCAAATTGGTCAATAATTAAATTACAAGGGATATTAAAAAGCACTTTGAGATGAATGAACATGAGTATATAGTATAGGAAAATGTATGAGATGTAGCAAAAATAGCACTTAGAGAGAAATTTATTGGTGTAAACCAATGATTATTAAAGAAGAAAGATTTTTAATCAATATTCTAACCTTCCAACTTGAGCATTTAGAGGTAGAAGAGCAAACTAAACCTAATGGGAGCAAAAGGAAAGAAATACTAAAGATTAGAGAGGGAAGAAGTACAATAAAAGTAATAGAGAAATCAATAAAATCAAGTTACTTTTTAAAAGATCAAACAAATTGATAAACCTTTAGCTAGACCGACAAAAAAAGAGGGCACAGATTACTAAAACAATGAATTAAAAAGCGGACATTACCACCATCTTAACAGAAATAAGAAGGGTTATAAAGCAATGCTATGAACAATTGTGTGCCAACAAATTAGAGAATCTGGAGGAAATGGACAAATTCTTAGCAAATCAACAGACAAGTAAGTCAAGAAAAAATAGAAAGTCTGAATAGACCTATAACAAAGAACGAGGTTGAGATACAAACTTTTTTCACAAACAGAATGCAAGTACCAGATAGCTTTACTGGTAAATTCTAATACATGTTTAAGGAATAATTCTTCACAAATGCTTCCAAAAATTGGTAGAGAAGGGAACACTTCCCAATTCATTCCATGAGGCTAGAACCTCATACCAAAATCAGACAAAAATATCACAAGAAAAAAAAAAACCACTACAAGCCTATATCTCGCAAGTGTAGACACAAAAATATTTACAAAATAATACAAATCATATCCAGCTATATGCATATAAAAAACATATGCAATGACCATATGGGGTTTATTCAGGAATGTAAGCTTGTTCAGCATACAGAAATCGAGGTAATATGTCATATTAACAAAGTGATAGATTAAAATCACATAATAATCTCAATATAGGAGGAAAACATATATGACAAAATCCAATGTCTTATAAGAACACTCAACCAACTACTAACAGAAGAGTATTTCCTCAGCCTGATAAAGGACATCTATGAACAACTCACAGTAACATCATACTTCATGATTAAAGACTAAAGGCACTCCCTTATAATTAGGAGCAAAACAAAGATACCTCCTCTCACCACTTCCATTCAGAGTTGTATTGAAGGTTCTAGCCAGGACAGATATGCAAGAAAAGAAAATAAAAATCATCCAGATTAGAAAGAAAAAAGTAAAATTATCTCTATTTGCAGATAAATCTTGGATATAGAAAATCCTAAGGAACCCACACACACAACACATGCACAAATTGGAACCAATAAATGACATGCTCAGTAAGATGGCAGGGGACACTTTTACAATTTGAAAATAAATTGTGTAGTACCATTGAACAATCCAAAATAAAATTAATAAAGTGATTCCACTTATCATCACAATGTATAAAATATTAGAAATAAATTGAACAAAAGAGCAAGTCTTTGACACTGAAAACTGTAAACATTATCAAAAGAAATTTGAAAAGACCTAAAAAATGGAAAAACACCTCATATTCATGGGTTGGGAGAATTAAGACTGTTAAAATGCCAACATTTCCCAAAATGATCTTCCCAAACAGATTCAATGTAATCCCTATCACAATCTCAGTTGACTTCTTGAAGAAATTGACAAATTGAAACTAAAATTTATATGAAAATTCAAGTGATTCAGAGTAGCCAAAACAATCTTAAAAAAGAAGAAAATGTTGGAGCAATCATTTCAAAACTTAATGCAAAACTATGGTAATTAAGAGTGTATAACGCTCGGGTAAGGACAGACATAAAGATAAATGGAATAAATCTGCAAGCCCAGAAAAACACCCATGCACTTATAGCCAATTGATTTTCATTAAGAGTACCAAGACAATTCAAATCAGGAAATAATAGTCTTTTCAAAAAATGGTGTTAGGACAAATAAAAAATTACATGTGAAAGGAGGAAGTCAGACTTCCACCCTCCATCATATACAAAATTAAAGACTTAAATGTAAGACCCAAAACTATAAAATTCTTAGAAGAATACATTGGTGTAAATCTTGTGACTTGAGTTGAGCAATGGTTTCTTAGATTAGACCCCACTGCACAAGTGCCTGAAGAAAACTAGTGTCACCCCAAACTGTGTGTCTTTGACAAAAATTTAAGCTGAAGGCAATTAAGAAGCAGCAGATGCAGGAAAAGCTTCCCCTTTTCTGCCTAAAGGCAGGATATAAATTCTCCTTTTACTGGAGACAAACTCTTATTAGGCCAGAGAAGGCACCAGAGGCATTTGCAAACAAAACTTAGTCCGTTAGGTTTCCTTTCACAGATTTACCTTCCCTCAGTCTGCCACCCTAGAAAGGCTCAACCGTTTTTCTTTGTCCTGTCATTCTCTTTTTTCTTTTTCTTTCTTCTTTTTATAGATTTATTGGGAGTTTTTTGTTGTTGTTGTTGAAGATGGTATATAAGCTGATTTCTAAGCTGCTGTTTTTTGTTTTTTTGTTTTCCGTTGGCACCAGTGTTTATTTCACGGAGAAGGGCTTGAAGGTCTACATCTGTCCTGTGGGGTCTTAGGGCCTCCAGCTTCTCACTTGGCCTTTGGGTTACGGAACTTGCATCCAGCAAAGACATTCCTTGTCCCCAAGCGCCTCCTCAATCCTCATGAGCTGGTTGTATTTGGCCAGACACTCTGAGTGGCAGGGGGTACCAGTCTGGATCTATCCCATGCAGAGCCCCACCAAGAGATTGGCAATGGATGTGTCCTCAGTCTCCCCAGAGTGGTGGCTCACCATCACTCCCCAGCCATTACACTGAGCCAGTTTGCAGGCCTGGATGGATTTGGTCACGGAGTCAATCTGGTTGACCTTCAGCAGCAAGCAATTGCAGGCTTTCTTCTCAACAACCTGGGCAATCCTGTTAGGCTTGACGACTATGAGGTTATCTCCCATGACCTGGATGTCCACACTTGAGAGGAACAAGGTCCAAGTAGTCCAATCATCCTGGTCAAAGGGGTTTTAAGTGGAGCCCACAGGATAGTTCTTAATGAAGCTCTGGTACAGCTCCCCCAGCTTCTCCTCAGTGATGTGCCCTGAGGGGTCATTGGGTGACTTGAAGTCAAGATCATACTTTCCATTGTGATAGAACTCAGATGCCGCCACATCCATACCAGTCACCACTTTGTCAGGGTAGCCAACTGTCTGGACGGTTGTCTACAGCAGCTCCAGTGCCTCATCGTTCTCCTGGATGTGGGGTACGAAGCCTCCCTCATCACCTACATTGGTGGCGTCCTTCCCATACTTGGCTTTGATGACCCCTTTGAGGAGGTGGTAGACCTTGGTGCCAATGTGCATGGCTTCCTTGGAGGAGCTGGCTCCCACAGGCAGAATCATGAACTCCTGCATGGCCAGCTTGTTTCCAGCATGGGAACCCCCACTGATCACACTGAAGGCAGGGACTGGGAGGACTAGGTCTGGGTTCCCAGCGAGACCTGCAATGTATAGGTAGAGTGGGACCCCCCTTCTCAGCTGCTCCAGCCTTGCACATAGCCAGGGACACTCTCAGGATGGCATTAGCCCCAAACTTGGATTTATTCTCAGTCCCATCCAGCTCAATCATAAATTTGTCAACTTTTTCTTGATCCACAATGCTTAGTTTCTTTTCCAGCGGAGAGTGGGACCCAGGGTCTTGTTGATATGTTCCACAGCGTCCAGGGTGCCTTTGCCCAGGTATTGAGATTTGTCTCCATCTCTTATTTCCAGAGCTTCATAGATACCTGTAGAAGCTCTACTGGGCACAGCTGCTTAGAATCAGCCCTTGGCCGTGTACAGGTCCACCTCCACTGTGGGGTTGCCCCTGGAGTCCAGGATTTTCCGGGGAAAGACTTTCTGCATGGGCATGGCTAGATGTCTTGGCTGGTAGCCTTGGGTGAACTCAGAGTCTAGGTGGCAGCTGGGACAGTGTCCTAAGCTGCTGCTTTGAGTTACTTTTTGTTTTGAGTTTCTCACATGTTGTGCACTGCATTTGTTAATAAACTCTTTTTTTTTCTTTTTGGTTGTAAGTCTTTTTGCTAAAGTCCTCAGCTGAAAACCTAAGATGGGTAAAGTTTTGCTTACTCTATGTGACAAAAGAAAATAAAAATTCTGCTTCATCAAAATTAGAAATTTTAATCCTTCAAAGGATACCATCAAGAAAATGAAAAGACAACCTATAGAATGGGAGAATGAATTTGCAAATTATCTATCCAAGAGGCTCTAGTTCAAAATATGTAAAAAACCTTTACAACCCAACAATAAAAAGACAAACAGCTCAATTTTAAAAAATGGGCAAGGACTTAAATAGACATTTCTCAAAGAAGATATACAATGGTCAATAAGCACATGAAAAGATGCTCAATATCATTAGTCATTAGGAAAATGTAAATCAGAACCACAATGAGATATGACTTCACATCCCCTGGAATGGCTATGATGAAAAAGACAGACAACAAGTATAGGTTAGAAAATAGAGAATTTGTACTTTCATGCATTTCTGGTGGGAATGTAACACAATGCAGCTCTTCTAGAAATCAGTTCCTCAAAAAGTTAAACATAGAGTTACCACATGGTAACTCAGCACTTCAAGGTATATACCCAAGAGAAATGAAAACACATGGTCACACAAAAACTGGTACACAGATGTTCTTAGCAGAATTATTTATAAGAGCCAAAATGTAGAAACAGCCCAAATGTCCACCAATGAATAAATAGATCAATGAAATCTAGTAATCCAGATAATGAAATATTATTCAGTCATAGAAAAGAATGAGCTATAGAAACATGCTACAGCATGGATGAACCTAAGAGCATTATACTAAGTGAAAGAAGCAAGACACAAAAGATTATGTCTCATAGATTATATGATTTTATTTATACAAAATTTCTAGAATAGACAAATCTATAGAGACAGAATGTAGGTTAGTGGTTGCCAGGAGCTAAGGGAAGTTGGGAGAAACAAGTGATTAGTAACAAATACAGGGTTTCTTTCTGGGGTGATGAAAATATTCTGGAATCGGATAGTGGTGATGGTTATACAATCTGGTGAATATACTGCAAACACTGAGTTCTGTACTTTAAAAGAACATGCACTATGGTATATGACATTATGGTGTGCAAATTAGACATAGAAAAGAAAAACAGTGGCAAAACGCATTATTACTCACCTTCACCTGTAACTGTAGTGGTTATTGAAGCAACTGTTGGCAGCGGAGGTGTTTGTGCGGATTCCGTGTTAGTTGTTCCTAGTTTGATAAGATAGACGACATTATTATTAGTCACAGTTTCATCTCACCTGCCAAGGAGTAAATAAAAGTCAGTCAAAGCTGGAGGTGGACGGTAATCCATCTACAGAGGTATGGGATAAGTGCTTGCTTATCTTTAATTTGTGCATTTTCCAGCGCCCTTGGTCCAAACTGGGAAATATACGTACTGAACACTTGGCTGGCCCTATGGAAACACACACATATACACACATGCACACACACACCAACATTTTTCTATTAGAGGCCCAAAAAGCAAGTTTTTACTACAGCTTGTTACCTGGGGATCTTAAAATGTGCAAAAAATATTATTGTAAAAACAAATGATTTTCCCATGGGAAAAATGACCTGGTCAATAGGACCTGAGATTAACATACCTTTTTTTATGAATCACATTTCATTTTGTTGATTTAAGACTGAAATTTCAGGTTTATTTTTGTATTTTAGAAATTCAATTTATGATAATATTCAGTGTCTTCCAAATGTTGATTTTTAATACTGTCCATTAGCCTTTGATATGATTTTAGGAATAGATCAAATCCTCTCTCTCTAATTGGCTAAACCTCCTGAGAGCAAGCCCTGCCCTGGTCAAAGCTCTATCCATCACCTTTGCCATCACTGCAAGAATTCCCATCTTAGTTGCACATTTTTCACTTTTCTGATATTAAAATTTTTGCCATTTTCAGAAGAAAGAAAATATAGATGCTTTAGAAGGCACATAAGCACTATAGTTCTGACTGGTATGGGTCAGGGGTTGAGCATCATCCTGCAAACTGAAAGGTCATCAGTTTGATTCCCCATCAGTGCACATGCCCAGGTTGTGGGCCAGGTCCCTGGTTGGAGGCATGAGAGAGACAACTGATCGATGTTTCGCACATCAATGTTTCTCTCCCTCTGTTTCTTCCTCTTTTCCCCTCTCTCTAAAAATAAGTAAGATCTTTTAAAAAATATTTTATTTACTTATTTTTAGAGAGAGGGGGAAGGGAAGAAGAAAGAGAAGGAGAGAAACATCAATGTGGGGATGCCTTTTGAGTTCCCCCTACTGGGGACCTGGCCTGCAACCCAAGCATGTGCCCTGATTGGGAATCAAACCAGCAACACTTTGGTTCACAGGCTAATGCTCAATCCACTGAGCTACATCAGCCAAGGCTTTCTATTTTTTAAAGATTTTATTTTATTTTTAGAGAGAAGAGAAGGGAGCAAGAAAGAGAGGGAGAGGAACATTGATCAGTTGCCTCTCACACACCCACAACTGAGGACCTGGCCTGCAACCCAGGCATTTGCCCTGACAGGGAAATGAACTTGTGACCTTTCGGTTTGCAGGCCAGCACTCAATCCACTGAGCCACACCAGCCAGGGCAATAAGTAAAATCTTAAAAAAAAGAATACATGTGCACACTATTAAATCAAGTGTCTTTTGACCTTTGGAAAAGACAATGTGAATGGGAAGCTTTACAATGAAAATAAAGAAGCTTCTCCATGGCATGCTTTTTTTGTTGTTAAAATTTTTATTGTGGCTAAAATGACTGTGTGGGCTACAAGGATGAGGGGAGTATGGAATCACTTCACTATAGATATACCTTTTGTGATATTATCATGTAATCTAAAGATAGTTATTTTGGAGGATGATATATTGCATAAAACTCCCTAATATGTAAATCCTCTCACAGGTCTGAAGTTAAGAAAACATCTTTACTGATACACTGCTTAATATGAGAATTCAAGACGAATTTCTCATCATCTTCATTATTTGTGTATTAATTATATTGCTTTTAGGATCATGGGCAATGTCCAGTATATGTAGTTCAACTTCCTTATACTCTAATATAAAAATGCTGATGAAGTAAGCCAGACAGAGAGGAGTTCCTTTCTCTGCCTTCCTTCCCTCCTCATTTTCCTATGGACATCATGGACCCCCAGCTGCCCGATGGCTCCATCCATCCCGGCCACCATGCCAGGCTTTCTGTTGCCCGTACTGTGTCAGAGCAGATTGTGGCCACAGGGCCTCCCTTTCCTCCTTCATCTTCCTCCCACACCACTCTCCCACCACTTTCCTGAGAGACTCCAGAGTGGACTCATTTCCTTCCCCTAATCCTTCTTCACTGCTATATCAAGATTACTGTATTTTTAACTCTTAAAATTTCTCTAAACAGATATTAGATGATGCTAAGAAATTATTATTAACTTCAATTATTATTAACTTATAATGCCATTGTGGCTATATCATAAGTTGTCTACATTTTTGAGATGCACATTTAGTGTGTAGAGGTAAAACAGCATAAAGTCTGGATTCCATTCAAAATATTTTACAACGAAATAAAAAGAGAAGTGAAAGAAAAAGAAAGAAGGAAGGAAAAGAAGGAGGGAGGGAAGAAGAAAATTGAAGCAAATGTGGTAAAATCTAGGTTCTGGGAGATGAGCATATAGAAATGAACAGTACTCTCTACTTTAGAATTTATGTGAACATTTTTATTATAAAAATAAAAAACCAAAGCTTCTCTAGCCTATTACCATTGAATGTGAATAATTTAAAATTCTTCTGAAGTACTTTTGAAAAACACAGACTACAGCTTAGTTTTTAACTGGGGACTGTGAAGCAGTATACGTGCCCATGAAAAGGAAGGAGAAGTGTGTGTGTGTGTGTGTGTGTGTGTGTACACACAATCTAAGTGTTTTATGCACTTGCTTCAGGGAAGGGTGCTTCAGGGTCCCTTCAGAGAAGCCCCCAACTACAAAGGCACTAAAAACGTCCCTCAGTTGTGCTTTACATGAGTAGGTAAAGAGTTTCCCTTCTAAGTCAGAAACATAAGATCCATTCCTGGTATCACAAATGACAATTCTGTCTGAATTCCTTCGCTGAATGCCCTTTCATTGTCTTCAATATAGTGGTCACGTTTTGTGTTATTTTTTGGATAGCATTATGCACCATAAATCATTGTAGGCAGGGTTAGGGGTCTTCCTATTGAAAAATCATAAATTCCGAGTAATTAACATAACAATTGTGCAACTTCAACATTTTGGGTCTGCATGTCAACTCAGTGCTTATTGTAGGGCATTATTAACCCTGGAAATAGAACTGAGACAGTTCTTAAAAACCATAAAAGTACACTGTGTAGGAGTGGACTAGAGGCCTCATACTTCCTGATTATGTCATTTGGAGCTTCTGTTGGTTGAAAATAAAGCCTGCACTACATTCTGGAAATAAAATTCCCTGTGGTGACCTCATTGTGTAACGCCTTCTCCTGGTTGTAAAGAAATTCTAGGCATTTAAGGTTTCACCTTAAAATTAAACATTTTGGAAATAATGAACTATATTCATAGTACCCTCTATGAGAATCACCACACCATCCAGGCCTAATTAACTAGCCCTCAAGGCTCCACAGCATGTGTTTAAGTTTGGCATTAGAACAAAAGTTGGATGAAGAATAGAGAGGCAAGAAAGACAGCTGTGGGAATTTTAGTCAGTCATGCACCAGGGTATATGATTATCAGGTCTTTCTGTGAACTTACCATTCTAACCAGGTTTTCTGCCCACAGATGATCAACAAACAATTCTATTTTTCCTCTCCATTGATTACTGAACCTGAGTGAGCTGCCTCGTTTTATGTATGTTGCAGGACAAACAACAGAGTATTCATTGGATTGATAACCCCTTGAGTTTTTTTTTTAATTCAATGATCTCAATGGCTCTTTTTACTTTTCATGGATGGTAATTCCCTTTAATACCTAGAGCCATAAAACATGATGCCATTGTCACTCAGTCTAGTAACAATAATGATGACATGGTTACTGAAACCTACAAATTAAAGCTGTAATCAGCCTGCTAAAACTAACAAAATCAGCTTGTTATTAGTATAGTTTCGCCTTGTCGGCTGTGCTGCTTTAGTGGAGCACTAAAACATTCAGAAAGATATTTTTATGATTTAGGAATGGTGATTTTATTCTACTCTAAAAATAAACTTTGGGTATGTAACCTTCACAATAGGATAATTCTCCAACAAGAAGTGATCCAAGGGGACATTATCAAAGAAGCCTACTCAGTGGAGATCTCAGTGTTCTGTATCCAATCCAAAATAAGGTGAGTTTCAAAATAGTAAAACAGCACAGAACTTCATAACAGATATAAGGCCCCAAATTATTTACCTGTGATTAAATTACAGAAGTGATACTAATTTTATTTCTTAAAGTCAAGAGCAAATTTCACGAAGTGTTTATCCTACCTTTGGGAGCTATTCCAACTGTTGATGTCATAACACCTGGTGATGACGACATGGTGACTGGCATTGCGACAGATGTTCCTCTTGCAGAAGGTGCTGCTGAGCTTAATGTAGGAATGATTGTGACTTGATCATCTGAAAAAGTAAATTGTGTTGATGTGGTTACATTAAAATTTACATTTACTTTGCCAAATCTCAGACTATTACATTTAAATAAAATAAACTATATGTATGTCGCTGCTAATCCAATCGGTAGGGCATGAGTTTGAAACTAATTTTCTGATTGTTATGAATTCAGCCTTGAGGTTATTATTCACTCACAACCCCATCTGCTTCTCATCAATGATATGAATTTTCAGGATGGCTGGAAGGAGCAGTCTGTGAGTCTGAAACAAAATAGTGTCTGAAAAAACTAGTAAGGAACAAATGTGTGAATTCAAAATTTAACACTATTTTTAAGTCAACTAAACTAATGTCAGATGAAATAATTAAATAGGCACTCTCTGGGCAGTGGATATTTTACTAAACATTTGCAATATTCAACATGCTTAAATTTTTGGCCATTAAGCCACCATAAATCTGCATTTTCAAATGGTTTATTTCTCTAAACTGTAACAACTAAAGGCATAGAAATGAAGGCAGTTCTGATCTATATTATTTAATTACTTCCTCAAAATATATTTTATTGATTATGCTATTACAGTTGTCCCATTTTTTTCTCCCCTTTATTCCCCTCCTCCCTGAACCTCTCTTCCACCATCATTCCCCCACCTCAGTTCACGTCCACGGGTCGTACATACAGGTTCTTTGGCTTCTTCATTTCCCATACTATTCTTAACCTCCCCCTGTCTATTTTGTACCATTTGTTCTACTTATTCCCTGTATCTTTTTCTCGATTCTCTCCCCTCCCCCTCCCTGCTGATAACCCTCCATGTGATCTCCATTTCTGTGAACCAGTTCCAGTTCTAGTTGTTTGCTTAGTTTGTTTCAGTTGTTGTTGTTTTAGGTTTGGTTGTTGATAGTTGTGAGCTTGTTGCCATTTCACTGTTCTTATTTTTGATCTTCTTTTTCTTAGATAAGTCCCTTTAACATTTCATATAATAAGGGCTGGGTGATGATGGATTCCTTTAACTTGACCTTATCTGGGAAGCACTTTATCTGCCCTCCAATTCTAAATGATAGTTTTGCTGGATAGAGTAATCTTGGATGTAGGTCCTTGCCTTTCATGATTTGAAATATTTCTTTTCAGCCCCATCTTGCCTGCAAGGTTTCTTTTGGGAAGTCAGCTGACAGTCTGATGGGCACTCCTTTGTAGGTAACTGTCTCCTTTTCTCTTGCTGCTTTTAAGATTCTCTCCTTATCTTTAATCTTGGCTAATGTAATTATGATGTGCCTTGATGTGTGCTTTCTTGGATGCAACTTCTTTGGGACTCTCTGAGCTTCCTGGACTTCCTGGAAGTCTATTTCCATGGCCAGATTGGAGAAGTGCTCCTGCATTATGTTTCCAGATAAGTTTTCAATTTCTTTCTCTTTCTCTTCTCCTTCTGGCACCCCCATAACTCAGATGTTGGAATGTTTAAAGTTGTCCCGGAGGATCCTGAGCCTCTCATTTTTTTGAATTCTTGTTTCTTCATTTGGTTCTGGCTGAATGTTTATTTCTTCCTTCTGGTCCAAACTGTTGATGTGAGTCCCAGTTTCCTTCCCTTCACTTTTTGTTCCCTTTACATTTTTTCCTTGATTTCACTTTTCATGGCCTTCTCTTTTTCCTCTATTTTGTGACCACACTGAACCATTTCTGTGAGCACCCTGTTTACCAGTGTTTAGAACTCTGCATCTGAATTGTCGGTTATCTCTTCATCACTTAGTTGTATTTTTTCTGGACCTTTGAGCTGTTCTGTCATTTGGGCCATATTTTTTTGTCTGGGCATGCGTGTTATTAGTAAGGGGTGGAGCCTTAGGTGTTCACCAGGGTGGGACAAACCGTGTCACTGTGTTGTGGTACTGTATGTGGGGAGGGGGCAGACTCGAATATTTGACTGCCTGCTCTGCCAGCCACTGCCTCCCCTGGTCCTGCAGCTGCCACCATGCCATGAGTCCTCGCCACCCCAGCCACCTGTCTCTGCCCCTTTATCGGTCTAGATGAATGTTTCTTTTTTTAACCCCTTGGTTGTGGGACTTCCATACAGTTCAATTTTCTGGTAGTTCTGATTATTTTATTTGTTTGTTGTTGTCCTTCTTTTGGTTGTGTGAGGAGGCAAAGTCTATCTACCTATGCCTCAATATTGACCAGAACTACATTTACTTTTAATAATTCTGTTTTGGCAGTAGAAAGTCAATATTTAACAATAATTCTTAGAACTCTGATTGCAATATTATTACTTTTTCAAAGTGAGGTAGGAGTTAATTCTCAGTGATTTATGAAAAAAAAATTTCATATAATATTGTGATTTACTACCATTTATACAAGCTTTTAATCCTCTATTTTGTTTTCCTTGTCTCTGTACACTCATTGTTAGTTTGCAGATCAAAAAACAACAACAAATGTCTACAAAGGACT
>VMDR010017013.1:0-20553 GCA_007922815.1 Macrotus californicus | reverse complement strand
CCTCTCCGCCCGTCTCGCCCCTCCTACCGGTCTGGATGAAAGTTTCTCCTTTAGTTCCTTGGTTGTTGGACTTCCATACAGTTCGATTTTCTGTCAGTTCTGGTTGTTTTTTGTTTTAAAATTTGTTGTTGTCCTTCTTTTGGTTGTACGAGGAGGCACAGTGTGTCTACCTATGCCTCCATCTTGGCTGCTCCTCCTCCTGATTTTTTTCCTAGGAGTTTTATAATTATATATTTACGTTTAGGTCCACAATGTATTTTGGGTTAATTTTTGTGAACAATTATGTGTCATTTGTTTCTGAGAACATTGAGTTTTATATATGGACATCCAGTATTTTCAACACTATTTATTAAAAAGGTTACCATTTTTGTGTGAAATCTCCTTTACTCTCTTGCCAAAGATGAGCTGACCGTGGATCTCTGTGTGCCTTGCTGTTACTGAATTCCAGTTTCATTCTGTTGTGGTCTGAGAGCATGCTTTGTTTAATTTATTTTGGTCTGTTAAGATGCGTTTTATAACTGAGAATGCAGTCCCTCGAAGTAAATGCTCCGCGTGACCTTCAGAAGAATGTGTATTCTGCTGCTGTCAGGTGAAGAGCTCCATTATTGTCCATCACATCTGGCTGATTGACGGTGTTGTGCATTTCCACACCGCTCTTTCTGGGTTTCACCCCGCTAGGTCTGTCATCGCTGATGGAGGGGTGTTGAAATCTCCAAATGTAATAGTGGATTTGACTATCTCTTCTTGCAGTTCTATCAGTTTTTGCTTCATGTACTTTGATGCTCTATTGCCAGGCTCTGATACTTCAAGAATTTTAAGTCTTCTTGGAGAATTAAACCTTTTTATTTTTACTTAATGTTCCTCTTTACTTCTGATCATTTTTATTGCTCTGAAATTTGCTGTGTCTGACATTAACATAACTAGTGCAGCTTTTTCAAAAGTAGTACTTGTATGGCATATATTTTCATATTTCTTTTCTTTTAATCTATCTATGCCTCTATGTTTAAAGTAGGTCTCTTGTAGACAGCCTAAGAGTTAGGCCTTGATTTCTGATCACTTTTATGGGCTTTATTTGAATGGGTGTATTTAAGCGATTCTTATTTGTATGTTTCAATTTTTTTTGCTGCACCTGTTGTTTCCTTTTTTCCCCTCTTGTGCTGACTTCCTTGGTTTTAATCAAGCAATTCGAGTGAACCCATTTTCTTTCCTCTTCTAGCATATCATTGTAGTCCTAAGGTGCGCAGTGTGCACGGACAGCTAGTCTAAGTTCAGATGCCTTCAGGAGTTTTTAACTCTTTAGCTAATTTTTATATGATAGAACTAATTGAAAGTGTCTTTTTAACTTTTGAATGATAATTTCAGCAAATATAGAATTCTAGGTTGGTGTTTTTATTATTTTCTTCCCACGCTTTAAATAGTTTGCTCCAGTTACTTCTTGCTTGTGTGATTTCAGATGAGATGTTCATCATAATACTTACTATTCTTTTTCCTCTATATAGTTCAAATTTTTCTCTTCCATCTTTTGGCTTCACTCAAGGTTTTTTCTTCTGTTTTCTGTAGTTTGAATAGAACATGTACAGGTGTAGTTATTCTTTTCTTTTCATCCTATTTGACGTATTCTATACTTTGTGGACCTGTGTTGTGGCATCTGTACTGTAGAAGGTTCTCAAGCACTCTCACTTCTTTCATAATAAGATTTTTAATACATAAGATTTTTTCTGGTCTGTTCTCTGCTTCCTATTTTGGTATTCCTCTAAAAGTTATTCACAGTTCTAGGGTGTTTTGTTTAATAATATGAATGATAATTATTATAATTATTGTTGTTACTTTTCTCCTTGCAACTGACTGGTTTTCTCCATGGCCATGCCCAGTCCACTGCGGAGTCCATCAGGGGTATTCTTCTTCTTGTTACAGTGATTTCTAGCATTTCATCGTTTCATTTTTAGAGCTTCCTTCTCTCCACTCATTAATTCATAAATGTTTTCCAGTTTATCCCCTAGAGACACTGACCTGTTCATCGTGTTTAGATTTCCCGACTGACAATTCTAACACATATGTCATGTCTGCACCAGGTTCTAATGATCACTTTGCTTCTTCAGGCTACAGATGTGTTACTGAACTGCAGGGTTTTGTTGGCCTGTGCATATCAAAGGCCAGCCAAATGCAAACTGAAGTTGGCAGCAAAGAAAGTAAAGGTTTAGTTTTGATTTTTATGAGGAAATGGCACCAAACCTGGAGTCAAAGGTGAGCCATTGTTCTAAAAGCTGGCCCCAGATGGCTTCTAGGGGACTAAGGGTTAGTGTCATTGTTAGGGCCATGGTCTCTACTGATTGGTCCACACTGGGCTGAGGTGTAGGTGGTCGTTGCCTCTGGTCCTGATGTCAGCCATGGTGGCCCTCTGTCTGGCTTCTCGAGGGTGTGGTCAGTGGGGTCGCTCTGTTTTTCTGGGTCTGGATCTGAAAACTGAGGCCTGGATGTCGTCTCCAGTTTGACCGAACTCTGTCTCTACATCGACAAACCTGAGGCTTTGTTCTGGAGGTTGTTTCATGCTGACCAGGGCCTTGTTATCCTGAGGGCTTAATGATGAAGGGAGTGGATGTTCAAGGGAGAAGGGGTGGGTGAGTCAGGGGGCCGGATGAGGCCTGTTTGAATCCAAAGGAAAGATAGGAGGAAAGGTCACATTGCAGAAATGTAGTCTCTGCAGGGTTACAGGTGCTCCTCAATTTAGGATGCGGTTACATTTGGTAAACCCATCATGAGTTAAAAATACAACAAGTGGCAAAAACATTTAACCTAGTAAAAATCACAGCTTAGGCTAGCTGATTTCTGCTGACCGTGTGTTGTTTTTGCACCATCGTAAAGTCAAAACACCGTAAATTGAACCGTCAGGGACTATTTGTCTGTTTCCTGCCCTTCCTGTGCTCCTAATAATGTTAAAATAGGTATGATTTTTTAGGATAAAGGGAACTGAGGTTTTTCCTCCTTCGTGTCAGAACTTTTGTCAGTCACTCTTGGGGATCTGTCGAGTTTAACGTTTGCTGGAACTGCAGGTGCCATGGGTTCAGATTTTTCTGCTGTTTTCGCTTTTGTTCGCTCTCTGACTTTCGGCTTCCCCAAGCAGTCCTGTGAAGCAAGCATCGGGGTGGGTCGGCTCTTCCTGTTGTGATCTGTCTACTGGCATTGCTGCAAGGTATGGGTGAGCGGGATCATGCTAGAGTTGTGATCAGCTCTTCTTCCCAGTGGTCCTGTGTCCCCAGACTCTGGCTTTTGCAGGGGACTGTGACACAGTCTAGCTCACCCTCCCTCTCTGGTGGTTAGATTGTATGATTATGTGGGCTGGAGTTGGAGAAATGCCCTTTTTAGATCTTTAGTGCAAAAATCTGATGCAATATCTGGCATTGAAATACACAAATGCATGGAGATCTCCTGATGGGCGTTCTTTATCTCTTTCCCACAAATCCTGACTCAGCCTCCAGTAATTCTTCAAAATTATTATTTAAGTGTTTCTGAGAGTTTATAGTTGCAACGGCCCCAGGAAAACAGATCTCATTTGTAACACTCCAACTTCGCCTGTCCTCTCCCATTCTGGGGTGATGGGCCGCCATAACAATTCAGTTCTCTGATGGGGCAAAGAAAAGTTGTGGACCTTTTGTTTTTAATGCAAGGACAGGGGTGACACTTTCTAATCTCTTTAAGTGTCAAAGCTGACATGAGATGTTTATCATTTTTAGTACAAAACAATTTTAAAGATTTATTGGTGTCACTGCAACACCATGATAGGAACATAACTATTTATTAAAAAATAATTCACTTTATTTTATCCGTGCTTTCCTATTTTTTAAATATTAGAGATAACAAGATTCACATAGGTCACAAGAACAAACAAGTCTCTAATGGCAGTCTTTTTTTAATTGTATTTTTCACAAGGTTATATTTTTTGGCTTAATCCTATCTTCAGTAAGTCATCAAATTTTCTGATGGATACAGGTAACTTTATTTCATCAAAAATCAATTTGCTGTTTTAATGAGGGTGCATTTCCCCCACAGCACTGACTTCCTGTTGTGAAGCAAAACTACAAAGAACAATCTGTTTATGTGCAGTTCTGGTCTCAAATTGGGAGTCTCATTGTCTGTGCGTGAAAACTTCTGCCTTATGAACTGCTACCCCTGTCTTTATAGCGGGGCTAAGGAGGGAAGCTCGGTGAGCTGTGTCTTAATTTAACCCAGCGCAATACACCCTTGCCGGCTTTCCAGTGATTTGTGGGGAGGTGTCGTCATGGCGTCCAAGTCGTCCTAAGAGAGGAAAGTACAGAGCTCTTTCTCAGGGATATCGCAAAGAAAAATAAACATCACCCTTTTCCACTCAGTGACAGAAGATCGTCGTTCCCGTGTATGAATTAATTAGCACAGAATTGAACAAACTATTTTATTAAATTTTAAAAGCCATGCATTAATGTCAATTTTAACCATAATTATTTGGCAATAACTTGCCACTTTTTTCCAGCTTTGAAATGGCAACAATGGCTATATATTAATTAAGCACAGCTTTGTATTCTTAAAGTGTCCCGGACAGAGCGTATTGTACCTGAGATATTTGTAAGCCCCTGTGTTTGGATGCGCATGTGGGGGCTCCAAGCTACTTTGCATTAAAAAGAAGAACAACCTAAGACCACTCTGGCGTAGTGGTTTTCTTGCACTGTGATCCTCACACTTGGAAGTGGAAAGCCCGCTACACGGACAGATCTGTGCCTCTCCACTGCTGTCACCCTATTTTCGGCTGTGCCTATTTGTGGGGACATTGACTTCACACAGTGTGAGGAGTGAAAAAAGGTTAACCTTGAGAAAGAGTGGCAGAGGTGGCAGAGTAAGAATCATTTCAAGGACGCAGAATGTGGGTGCCCATGCCCGTGAAGAGATTGCACCTGTCGGGCAGAGGGAATTCTGATGGCATCCTGGCCTGTATCTCAGCGCTTCCCTGCAGTCCAGGTGGTTAACCAGAGACCTCGGTGACGATGACAACAGGGGAGGTGCTCTCCGCGGGTCTGTAAACGCCTCCCTCAGCTTGCCCCTGCGTGCGGTCGTTGAAAACAGTTAACACGTCTTGCCTGGCACACAATTTCTTTTCCTCTAGTCTGAAAGGCACTCACTGCAAACACCGTGGAGTCTTCATGTTCACCATGTTTTCTGTGTGCTTTTTGGCTCGGATGTTCCTCTTGGAGTATCTACATTACATAACATCTCCATTTTTTTTTTTTAAATGAGAGGGACCTGATGGGAAACTGCAACTGTGGCACTCCAGCCCCCGACATGCCACAGAAGCTCCAGGGCTCCTTTGGTCTTTTTCTTAATTCTTCGTACCTTTTTACTATTTAGGGTATTTAAATCTTTTTCTATTTAGAAACAATTGTAAAGATTAGTTGAGTTTACTAACAGATGTATACATAATTGTATACTTTTACCGTATCAACATTGGTAAAGAAATAGTTTCTTTTTTTTTATGTATGATGATACAGTTGTGCCAGGAGTGTATCTGACTCAGAAACGTGTTACACAAGACCCACATACATGATACAAAATAGCTGGCATTGTAGTCACGAGCTTTCTGGGACGAATATGGCCATCTTCACTCAAAAAACACTTCGGTTTGCAAGTGAACACATTTCACACTGTGAGAGGCGGCATGGCACAAATGCAGCCCTGGAAGGTCGGTGGCCGCCCTACAGGTCCGCGGCCAGCATTGTTGCTCTCATGACTTGACTCAGTTTGCATTATGTCAAAAGCGCTGCTTTTCCACTTGCAATTATTTAAAAGAAGCCTGGCTTTCTAAAGAAATAGCTAATGATTTTAACATTATAAAACGGAGATTATTATATTTGCACGCTATTCTTGCAGCACAAGAAAAAGGGAGTATTAAAAAAGGAATGCTGGAGAAATACAAAGTAATAACGTTTTATTATGAACCAAATGCCAACATCATAAATCATTGAAAATATAATAAACATACTGACAATTACGGTACTTTTGTAGCCAAAGATCTTTTGTTATTTTAAGTTACAGCAATTAATAATTATTAATGAATATAATATTAATAAGAAATATTTTCCATCTAAAAATGAAAAGTAGAATATTATTCTAAAGTAAAATATATAATTAGTACATTAAAATCTGATTATAGTAAGTGAATTATTCTGGTTTCTTAGTTAATGAACTGATATTTCTACTTAAATTACATTATTAAGACATTTAAAGTAACGTACCAGACAGAATACTATAAATATTGTATTATCACCAGTATTTCAATAAATTTTATCACGTTGGTAGTGACAAATAAGAAAGTCTCATTATGTTCATTTGTAATGTTCAAATTCTCACATGCCTTATGAAAAAAGTAATACACGCATTAAGAATTTAATAGTTTTCATGTTTACTTGAAATGTGACGGAATTTACTTTGAAATTGAAATTGAACAGGGTCAGGGGACACAGGAACAATACAAGTGACACCAGCAGGTGAAGTCTGCTATTTGTTCGCTTGGTTTCAGTGCAGCCAATTAGAGGTCTGGCTGTGGGCTGGTCTCTGCGGGCCTTTCCTCTCATGGTGTGCGCCCTCCACAAGAATCACAAACAGTAATGATGTGAGCCGCACTCAGCCAGCCAGAAACGAACTTCGATCCCACAAGGTCACGTTCATATTTTTACAATATGAGACAAGAGGTCGTACCGAGTCAGGATGCACAGAGCATAATTCTAGCAGAAAACGCGGAGAACTGTTTTAGCCAATGTTATGTGTTTTTTGCAACTCTGATGAAAACCTGAATAACCATAGAAATGTGGAGGGGAAAATGGATCCTAGGCAATTAGGCTGATAATCAAGCAATAACTTATTTCCTCATGGGAAACATGTGGCAGCTCGTAATGCCCTGCTGAATCTCCCCCAGCTCAGGGATGCGCCTGAGATCTACCAACCCCCTGTACACACTGCTGGTCCCAGGGATACAAATTAGATACACATTCTAAATATTTTAAAATTAATTAAATGCCTTTTCTCATCCGATAATGCAGACACTGCCTTTGACTTCTAGAATTTCTCACATCTGTGTCTTGATGTTGCAAAGCAAGAAACAGTGAATCTATCAAGCTTTGGGAAAATCTGTTGTTGTGCACAAAACCTTATCACTGTGCGCACACACCTTCATTATCAAGCAAGGAAAGGAAAAGCCGAAGGGTAAGCTGGGTAAAGCAAAGGCAGAGTGACGCCGCATTCGGTGCAGACTCCACTCATGTGGCCTCTGCCTGCTCCCCCACCTCAAGCACTCTCACCTTATCCTCTTTTACACGCAGGCCCCCAAACTGCTCAAGTCAGCTGTGGTCCTTGACTGCACCTCATGGGACAGGGTTTTAGCAAGATCATCACATGGCTAACTGCAGGGCAGCCTTTCACCTGGCTGAGTCTTTTATGCTCCTGGAATTAGCCCAGGGGGACACGAGCTTCCCTGTGACATTTTCTCAACCCCTGTCTTCACTCCAGCTATTTAGAGGGTCCCATCTGGCTTACATTCAGGAAGCCCAGGAAAATCCATCTGTCCCTGGACAATAGGTATGGCAAACACAAAGCCACCCCGATCCTTCTTGGTGGAAGAGAGGGGTTCCCTGAGCATACAGCAGGTCTGGGCCTGTGATCCTGCTCAGAGTGAACAGAAATATCAGCGTAGAGGCACCACAGTGGTCTGTTGGTACAGACCTGGAACAACAGTGACCCCCCTCAGAACAACAGAATGGCATGATGATGACAATGATGACTGCCATTTAGACAGAACACAGTCACAATGTTCCAGACACTGAGTTAGCAGCACTGGTTGTCGGTTGTCCTTTCCTGACAGAGGGTCTCACGGAGCACAGAGCATGGAGAGTGTACAAGTGGCCCGGTTAGACAACAAAATCCTCTCACTTTGTTACTGTAGGTAATAGCTAGTTATTCATAAAAAGGGGAGCAAAGGGAATTGGACATTGAGCTTAATACAATGGGGCACACGAGCCTGTGCACTTCACTAGGAAGCTACAGCTTCACACCTTAGGGGTTCACAGCATTGCTCCGCCCAGGGGATTAACTCTCCTCCCTACTCCTCTTCTGTACCTTCTGTACCCAGTTGTTGGGGTTGGGGAGCAAGGGGAGGTCCTGGACCATAATGCCTATCAGTCTAACTAGAGGGTGGACTCATCAAAAAGCCCACAAAAGCTTGGGAAGTTGATTGATCACTTTGAAAAAGCACCTGGCCCATCCCAAACCCTAGCTAATATGATCCCAGAGGAACAAAGAAGCTACCTCCCTCACCCACATGTTAACACACTGACTCCATACATTCACATGAGTTCTCTCTCACCCAGGAGTGTGTGACCATGCGGGTCTAGCAGCTACTGGGTCCCACAGCAGATAGTGTGGGCTCCAAAAGGACTGAGCTTTAATATGAAGCAGAAACTCCGGACACTGGCTTTTGCTTTGGTCTTGCTGAGGACATGGCTGGACTTTGTCCATAGCAGGGCACAGAGAGATGGGACATTGGAAACCTAGGGGCAGCCTTCCACACAAATACGCCATCTTGCCACCTGATCTCCTGTACGTGGGTCCTTCAGATGTTTCCCTTGCAATCACATACAAGAGCCTGGTTTCCACCACCAACATCTTCACAACCTGGGCATTGAATGTGCTTCTTTTCATCCATTACCACAATCAGAAACATTTGGGATTATATCTAATTTAAATCCATTGAATAAGGTCTGTCCACTTTTAAATGTTTCACTCATTGCTTGCAGTTTCCATAATTTGGCTCATAAACCTTTTTACAAATTGGCACCTGCCCTCTGGGGTGGCTTCAATGCCATTCTGTGCCTCCCACCACTCTTTCTCCTCTCTTCAGCTGTTGGGGAATGTGTGAGCCTGTTTTAACATCTGTACCTTCGCACATGGGCCCCAGACAGGATGTCTGAGGCCAAACTCTTGTGCTGGTTGAGCTGCTTTTGTATTAATGTAGCTCCTACGCAGGCTTTAAACCTCAGCTCTCAAACTACCTACCATCTGAGACTTCTGATTTAGAGATTCCTTAAGTGGTTTTACGGGCTTCCGTTCAAAGTGTCTCTCACAGGATTTAGAATTCTATTATTTCCTTGTAGATTAACTTCCTTGACATTTTGGAGAACAGAGGGTATAACCTGTCTGGCTCTGTACTCCCAGCGGGTCACACAGAGCAAATCACATGGTGCGCATCACACGGGAGGTGCAAAGATGCCGGTGGATTGAGGCACAAATACTGCGCTGGAAAATGGACTTTCATATATTTTAATTAAAAAAAAACTCTACTTTTTCTATTCTCTATTCTTCAGATTCCTGAAAATATTAAATTTACCTCTAAGGCTGTTGTTGCATGATGTTGAAATTAATAATAACATTGAAAACATTTTATAAATGATTAATTTGTACCGCTTCTTAACTAAGAGTAATATGCAACTATTTTTTTAAATTTGTCCTGGGCGCATATTAAAAATAAAGACAATTACACTCTGGCCCATGTTATTATGTGGTGGTGGTGTTGAGTAGCTGAATAGACTTTCCATGTGACGTGCTTTTCAGGCAGCTCAGGCCCTCAACGGTGTGTTGGAGGAGAGAGAACTAAATGAACAAAGCATTCAGGACCCTAACAATCCTGTGTTTCTATTTGCTATTAGCATTAAAGTAAGTCGGAAAACAAATAAGTTCTCTCTCGTACAATTGCTCTAACCACATAGGTTCAAAAGACTTTCTGGCCCCATCTCCCCACACTCCTTGAACCTCATCCAAATTCTGACTGGGCATTCCTTATTCATAACACTCAAGTCTCATCACCCATCGTTACAATGAAACTGAGCTTTAGTCTCCACAAAAATACAATATAACAATGCTCCTACAGGGCAGGGTGATGGCTGATTTAAATTACAATGAGGCACAAATAAAAGGCAAGAAACAAAAACAGTCAGTAAGGTTGCTAGCTACAAAAGCTTAAGTCCAGGGTTACTCATTATCAATCACAACATCAACCCAGCAGTATCAAAAGGCAACTTTCAGTACCACTAAATACCAGCGGGGAGTGCATTTCACACCCAATCAAAGGAACCTGAATCACAAAATGTAAGAATTCAAGGGGGTAGTTCCAGGCCCAGAAACAATCACCTTACCATGTCCTACAAAGGAACTCAACTTGCAAACTCTCCCCGCCTCTGGAATCCCTCAGCCTGGCGGGGCCCAGCCCTGATAAACACACTTCATTGCACGTTTCATGTGTCATCTATTGCCGCACAACATTATCAGAATTCAGTGGCTTAAAAACAAGAATCGTTTATTATCTCATGGAGTTTCTGTGAGAGTAACTTGCCTGGGTGGTTCTTGCGAGGCTGCCGTCAGGATGTTGGCCAGGTGTGAAGTCATCCACAGGCTGGACGGCGGTGAGGACCCTGCTTCGCGGGGAGGCACGTTCATGGGGCTGGAAGGTTGGTATCGGCTTCAGAAGGAGGCATCGGTTCTTCACGACACGAACGTCTCCAGAGGGCTCATGATGCGACAGCTGGTGGTAAGTGATCTGAGAAAGGGCAAGGTAGAAGCCACGCTCGTTTAGTCCTGGGCTCAGACATCACACAGAATTATTTTCATCATATTTTATTGGTGACACAGATCAGCCCTATTCACTGCTATCTAGTGCTTGACACCCCTTTAGCATAAATGCCCAAGCTCCAAGTTCCCCCCATTAAAACCTGTCCTGCCAGAGCTCCCCCATCTCTGTTCCCCCTAAACCCTTAAAATCTTGCCCTGAATCCTGGATCAGAGAGTTTGGAGCATTAGCTCCCTGCTCTCCTGGGCGGTGCCCTTCGTAATAAAATGAATACCCAGTCTTTCTCCCCTGAGATGCTCGCCCCACCCGTGCTGGGTGGACTCACCCTTTCTGTTCTGCAACAACATTACAGAAAGTTCCCGTCTACACCTCCCTCAGTTTTAATTCCACCCAACATTATCACTGTATGCTGTTGTGGTAATTTGTCAAAACTAAGAGAGCCAATTCAGGGCACATTTTTATTAACTAAAATCCAGACTTGATTTGGCTAATCAGTGTCTTCATTGATATACTGGGATCCAATCTATGTAGCACAATGCACTTCCTTAGTATGTCTATGTAGTATCCTCACCTCTGTCAGTGTCTCTGTCTTTCCTTATTTTTCCTAATTTTAACAATTTTCAAGGGTACTCTCCAGATATTTTGTAAAATGCCTTATAATTTGGGACGTTTTTCTCATGATGTCACCAGCTTTATGAAATCATGGCAATAACAACACAGAATAAGGTCACGTTGTATCAGGAGGCAGATGACATTTACA
This sequence comes from Macrotus californicus, assembly GCA_007922815.1. Taxonomy (NCBI): domain Eukaryota; kingdom Metazoa; phylum Chordata; class Mammalia; order Chiroptera; family Phyllostomidae; genus Macrotus; species Macrotus californicus. Next base: position 9,157 of record VMDR010017013.1, on the reverse strand, counting down.
TGGCAATAGTGGTGAAGTTGACCACATCTTGGGTTTGGTAGCATTTGCAGGTCTTTGCACTGTGCAGCTGGGGCAGCTTCCCTTTCCACACTGTACCCTTTGGAAGCAAATGACTAAGGCCAGCCTCCCACTTGAGGGACTAAGGATTAAGCTTCATCTCTGGTAAAGTAAAATTTCTATGCATATTTTTAAACTCTTTTTCTGTAAGGAAGAGTTGTCTCTTCTCCACTACTTATGCTTACATGTACAATATGTTTGCATGTATGCATTCACATCATCATCGACTTATTTGAAGAATATTTTAGCCCTGACTGGTATGGCTCAATGGATTGAGTGCTGACCTGTGAACCAAAGGGTCGCTGGTTCGATTCCCCATCAGGGCACATGCCTGGGTTGCAGGCCAGGTCCTCAGTAGGGGGTGCATGAGAGGCAACCACACATGGATGTTTCTCTCCCTCTCTTTCTCTCCCTTCCTCTCTCTAAAAATAAATAAATAAAGTCTTTTAAAAAATGTGGGTTAGTTGAAACAAAAAAATAATTTTTTATACTTAGCTTTCTAATCTTGTTAGCTCATTTCTCCTAACCACTCCAACTACAACTGTGCTTTAATACGATGAGCCCCTCAATCCACTGAGTCTTTCACTTTTTTCCTCCAATCTCCCTTTTCTGACTTAGATACTATGGTCTGTTATTTCACTAAATTCTTACTGGCATCTCAATTTCTCTTGTTGTATTTTTTTTTTTATCCATCTGTTAAATTCACAAGCCTGAATGATTTCTTCTGCTTGCATTGTGCTGAACATTGGGAAAAAGAAACATTAAAAATACATAAGCGACTGACTGAAAATACGAAAAGAGAAACCTAGACTTTCAAAATTTCTGAATAATCCTACCATGTTCTTCTAATTGATTTTCCCATTTATCCTAACAATGGCTTCTTTTAGAAAATATACTTTATCATTTTGGGGAAGGTTTAAGTTTACAAAAACACTGTGCAGGAAATACAGGGACTTACTGTGTAGTCATTAATTCCAACCCTTTCCTTTCCCTCACAGAACTTCTCCCAGTATTAATGTTTCATGTTGGTGAGGTACCTTTGCAGCAACTATTGATGAAGCACTATTAATACCTTGTTAGTAACTAAAGTTTATAGTTTACATTGTGTTGTGCAGTTCTACAGGGTTTGACCCATGCATATCTCTTATTCAGCATGATACCATCATACAAAACAGTTTCACAGTCCTAACACTTTCCTGTGCTTCATCTACTCACCTGCTTCCCCTCTCCTGGAACCCCAGGCAGCCATTGATCTTTTTATCATTTTTAGAGGTGTGTCTGTCTCTGAAGTCACATAGGTAGAATTACATAGTCTATATAGCCTTTTCCACACTGGTTTCTTTCATTTAGGAAGAATGAGTTACTACCATTCCATGTCATTTTGTAGCTTGGTAGCTCATTTCTTTTTAATCACTTAATAATACTTCATTGAGTAGCTGTGCTCTAGTTTATCAGTTTTTCTACTGAAGGGTGTTTTGTTCACATCTAATATTTGGCAACTATAAAAAAATGTGTGTGCTCCCCCTGCGCAGAAAGGCAGATGGGAGGGGGTGCACAAAGTGGAGAGAGAATTCCTTTGGGGTAGAGTTCGAAGGAGGTTGGAACTGATTTTCTAGAGTGAAAAAAAATACTGAGGAGCCCGGGCCCGAACATCCTGTGGTGACTGCCAGTGTCCAACCTGGGATCCCCTCCATGGTGACCTGAGTCCTCCAGCGCCAGCCTCACTCACAGCTCAGGTCCCAAAGTGGACCAGGCGCAAACTCTCCCAATGGCTGTCTCTCTCTGCCTCCTTCTGGGAATTCTTTGGTAGCATGGTCCACACGTTCGCCTTCATGTTCCTGAGCCCTGGCCAATTTTTCAGAAAGAGGGTTTATTGAGTTTACTGGCAGTTTTCAGGGGCAAGGAGGTATGTCTAGTTTCTCATTGACAGACCCATGGTGGCTGCTTCTTAGTCAATCACCTTCCGAGTCCAGTCACCAAGGTTGCAAAGCAAATTGTTTGACTTCATACAATTAACTTGTGTGAATTAATCCTTTCTGTTAAGGTGGGAGGGATAATTATATTTTTATTTGCAAATGGTAAGATCCATTGTTGAAAAGCCATTAAATGTAAGTGAATTAGTTGCTGTATTTTTGAAGAAGTAAAACATCTGAGAACCACATTTTATTGCTTAAACATATGGTGTTTCCCTAATGGGAAATATATAACACACACACACACACACACACACACACACACACGTGTGTGTGTGTGTGTGTGTACATAAAACACAAAAGTTATAATGTACTTACAATTAGAAAAAAATAGAAACCCAATATTTTGAAATCAAGTGAAACTAGAAACTTTCACTGTATAAAATGGTGAAACACATAGATTTTACGTACAAAATAGGACATACTGGCAGAGAGGAACACAGAATTGTGTCTTGGAAGAGAGTTGCTACCCCACTTTCAAACATGCCAAAAACACTGTGGATTGCATTTCAGCCATTTCCAGGAATTATTTATAGGAAACAGCCATCCCTTTGGCATAGCCGTTGGTGTTCGTTGGTGACGGGAGCTTTGAACAGAGCAGTTAGACTGAGAAAAACTTCACCTCGATCACACAGTAATTAGATAGTAGTAGACTAATGTGTTGCTTCTGAAGGAGGGCAAGAAGGAAACGAGCTGAGAATAAGACCAAATGACCTGCACCGAAACAGGCAAAGGTAGGACCGGTGTCCTCAGACATACATGCACAAAGTCCTCTTATGTTTCTTTTAAACGTGAACAACCATTTCTCCCTCTGCTAAGTTTATGGACTGCTCAGTGCACACAGAGTTCTCAGCTGACTGGTCTCAGGCCAAGGGCCGTTTCTGAGAATTGCATTTCACCTGCCACCAGCAGATGCACCGCTTGCCAAAGCGTCTGGTCCTTGCTTTGTTATATGAGCTTCCTTATTTACAGGCCACAATCATTAATATTCATTCTCTGACTGTGAAGGATGAGCTTTCCTCGAGTTCAGGCCAAAATTCTGCCCACACTCAACTGTGTCAAGATAATGAAAAGGATCCTGGATAAAGAATCAAGGAGCAAAGGAGTAGGGGCCACAGAGAAGAGTGTTGGAAGAATGAAGGTAGGTGAACCTGGAAAAAAATCTCTGGACACCCAATAGCTATCTCAGAACTTGGACACCTGTGTGGCAGGGGACAGATTGTATTTGCTTTGAATCCCAAGCTCAGGTCATAACCCATGGTAAATGTCATGCATGGGTAGTTTCAACTCACTGTAGGAAAAAAATTATTAGAACTATTTAAAAGTAGAATATATATATATTTTCATAAAAATGAGGGTACTACTTAGTACTTGAAGCATATGAAATAAGCTTGAACCCACTAAAAACTGTCCAAGAATTTTGTGAGTTCCAGGATGTTTTTTACTGATCAACAGGAAATAAGTGTTTCCAGAAATCTTTTCTGGTGGCTTTGGAAGTATTGGAATGATCAGATGCAACTAGATGGGAGCTTGAGCCCAGAAACCAGGCACCAGCCAAGTGAGGTCTTTCAGGGGAATTTCTGCACAAGAAACATGGGAAAACTTGACTCTTTATTCTTTATTTTTCTCTTGAATTTACTGGGGGTGACATTGTCATAAAATTATACAGGTTGCAGTTGAACAATTCTATAATACATCATCTGTATATTGTATTGTGTTTCATCATTCAAAGTCAAGTCTTATTCCACCACCATTTACCCCTTTAGCCTCTATTACCTCCCCCTTTTCCTCTGGTGATCATCATGCTGTTGTCTGTATCTGTGAGTTGTTTTTTGTTGTTGTTATTTTGGGTTTTTTTTTGCTTAATTCCTTCACCTATTTCACCCTCCCCTCTGACAGCTGTCAATCTATGCTCTGTACCTTTGAATCTGTTTCTGTTTTGTTTGTTTGATTATTTTATTTATCAGATTCTACATATAAGTAAAATCACATGGTATTTATCTTTCTCTAACTGTCTTGTTTCACTTAGCCTAATGCCTTCCAGGTCTATCCATGCTGTCGTGGAAGTTAAAATTTCCTTCTTCTTTACAGCAAAGTAGTATTCCGTTGTATAAATGTACCACAACTTTTTTATCCACTCACCTACTGATGGTCACCCGGGCTGCTTCCAAATCTTGGCTATTGTGAATAATGCTGCAGTAAACTTCGGGATGCATATATACTTTCGAGTCAGTGTTTTGAGTGTCTTCAGATATGTCACCAGAAGTGGAATCACTGGGTCATAAGCCGTTCTATGTTTAATTCTTTGAGGTAACTCCATACTGCTTTCCACCATGGCTGCACCAGTCCGCCCTCCCTTGTTGTTTGTTGATTTATTGATGAGATCCATCCTGACAGGTGTGAAGTGGTACCTCACTGTAGTTTTAATTTGCTTTTCTCTGATGACTCGTGACGTTGAACATCTTCTCCTATGTCTATTGGCCATCTGTACGTCCTCTTTAGAGAAATGTTCCAAAGTGACACTTTAATTTCACTGAGACCTTGGCCTTCAAATACAAAATGAGAACACTGTAGGACAGAAATACCGAGAACTCCGCATGTTCCCCCCCACAGCTAGAGCTGAACAGTGCCCCCCACAGCAAGCCTTGGAAGCAGGTCCTGCTTGTGTCCCTTCCCTCTGGATTCTAGCCCAAGCCAGGCATCTTTGTCCTTTCAGTTGCCAGGAATGAAGACCCAAGGCAAAGAGAGAGTGATGGAGAGACTAGTAGGAGAGGGGAAATGCAGGCTCCACACTGATCACACAGCTGCGAGATGAAGAGACAAAAAAGAATTGTATCCAAGGGCTAATCTGTTTTGCTTCCATCACCTACTTTTGAATAGCTGTATTCTCAAGAACAAAAAACCTAACAATAAAGACATACTTTAGACAAAACTGAATGCATTGAGCATTGCCTCTCCCTATTTGTGCCCTGCAGGTAATGGCTGGCACATTATCATTTTTCTAGAGATAATGTTTATTTACATAAAGGTTTGGGCTCTGCTGTTCTTTTTTTTTTCAATTAATTGAATTCAACTGTATTTATTTCCCTGCATTTAAAAAAATGAACCTTATACTTTGAGGGCTTCTCATGTGTGACTACATACAGATGCACACCAACTATAAGATCTCTTAATAGGCTCTTATTTTCTTCTAAATATTTTTTCCAAATAATTTAAAGTATTTCTTTCAGAGTTAAACACTTGAAATTGATTTTTTAGTTTATGAAATGGTGATCCCACTTAATATTTTCTCTGAGGACATTGTTTACCTCAACAGCATCTATTGAGTGGACTCTCAGTCACCATCGATCCCAGTGTCCCTCTGCCCCACATCACGTTTCCATGTGCGTGGACCCATCTGTATACTCTGTTCTATCGCATTTTTAGAATGTATTACTTACTACAACTTTATATGCAGATAGTACCTGACACCATACTCTTTGTTGTTGTTGTTGGTTTGTTCTTTATGAATGACTCAAGGGTCAGGAAACATTGTCACTAAAGGGCTAATTGGTAAATATTGAGACTCTGTGAACCATACAGCCTCTGTTAGAACTATCCTGCTCTGTCACCGTGGTGCAAATGTGGCCACCAGTAATATCTAAACAGATGGCCATGGCGGCATCCCAACGAAATCTCATTTACAAAATAAGGCTGTAGGTTGGATTCTGCCCAAGAGCCATCGTGTGCTGCTGGTGCTCTCAGTAAAGGCCTTTCTGGGATTTTCAATGGGATGGCGTTGAATTCAAAGATCAACTCGTAGAAAACTGTTGACACTGAAGTATTAAGTTGTTCTGATTTTGACTATGATATAACATCCCGTAGACTTTTTCAAAAGAATATGCTCTACAATTTGAAATGCCTTCCATGAAGAACTATGGTCATGTTTATTTCCAGATATACTATAGTTTCTGTGATTCCTTTCTGGTCCTTAGGCAGATGACCTTATTAACTAAACTAATCATACCTTATTTCTCCCCCTAGTTCCCTTATTTATCTCCTACTGTTTGAATTTACCTTGTTGTGTGGACTGGGATGGCCACTCAGAGCTGTGTAACTCTGCTGAACTTAAACTGGTCCGATGGCTTCATTCAATATTTAAAAATTTATTCTATTATTTGCAGTAGGTTCTGGCAGGATATTTTAACATACTACATTTCCTTTCTAATTTGGTTATTTGAATACTCAAATCTGGAATGGATACTGAATTTCATCAGATGCTTTTTAATATCTATGATGAAGACAATAACATTACTTTTTCTCTTTTAATCTGTTAATGAAGAGATTTGACTTGACTGGTTTAAATAAAACCTATTTATCATAAACCATTGTTTTTTTCAAACCCCTATTAAACATTATTTTGGTTTTCTGTATCTAGATTCATTAGTGTGATTAATCTGTACCTTACCTCATGCTCTCTTTGTCTAACTTTGATATGAGGTTAATGCAAGTCTCATTTAGAAGTTTAAGGACAATTCCATTTTCTGTTTTGCCTGAAACCGTTTGACTAATGCATCAATATCAGTAATGTCTATCATTAATAACTTCTGTTCATTGTAAACCCAGACATCATTATGCCAAAATATGACCAGCCCATAGCAATGGTTTCCTCATGCCAGAAAGGGAGAACAGAGCTATGGCCTATAATTTATCCATTCACTCAATTTTATTGCGGAGAAAGTATGTACTGGATAAGACAAATAGGAAAAGTAGGTACTATGTTAGTTCGCAACCAAATGACAGGGCAAACAATCAAGCAGGGACTGAAAACAAGAAGAGCTGTCACTTTTGATATGATGAACAGAGAACCTCACAGAGAGAGGTGGCATATGTACCGAAGCTTAAAGGAGTTCAAAGATGAAGCCGGATTAATGTCTAATGGGAACCAATGAGCAGAAAGGCACTAAAGTCAGAGAAAATCTGGCTGATTTGGAGGACAGCAAAGAGGCAAGGAAGACTGGGAGGGAAGAAGGTGAAGTCAGAGAAGTGAGCAATCTGGAGGCAGCATCCACGGCTCCTGGCGCCTTATCTTCCCACTGACCTCTATGGTCACATACTGGGTCCGGCAGAAGTAAGACCTGCTTGAGTGTGGTTGGTAAGGTAACAACATGAGTGTAATAATTTACAGTGTTAATTTGGACATTTCACCCACAACGTCATACAGTATGTTTGAAAGTCATACTGTTACGTTACAGAATCTCATGCTTATGGCTTGATAATAAAAGATTTTGCAATAAACAGGGGTGGTACTGGTGCCAGACCCTGTATTTTTACTTTCTGCCTGTGACCACATGTGCATTCCCCATGTTCCTCTCAAAGCCAACTGGTCTATGTTCTCATAACAAAAACAGCCAGAAAGCAGGTAGAAACACCTGGAGGGCTTGAAGTGCAAAATGTATTTCCCTAATAATAAATGATCGCCTTGAAATCAGGAAGAGACTAAAACTTCCCCTCCCCCAGACTTAGCATTGCTGTGGCCTGTCTCTCTGTCTCCTCTCCCTCGGAAGAAATTCTCCGCCATTCTCTTCTTCCAATGACAGGTTTATGACTGTGGTTCCCCCTGTACATTTAAATCCTGAGGTTGGTGCTAAATTCCTAGTGTATCTAAAAGAGCCAGACACATTCCATCCACGGATACATGGGTCAAAACATGCATAGATGCCAATAAGCCTTTATGTGACCTCATCTGGGGATTCTAACCAGTAACGGCAGTAACTGTGGATGTGTAATTCCCACATGAGTTTAGTTTACCTCCTTATGTCCTTCCTTATTACCCTGTATTTCTTCACTCACGGTATTTATCGCACATGAAAGTGTGTGTTTCTCCCTCTACCCTCTGTGTTTTCTTCCGTTTCCCCGGGGACACTCCTTCATGCCATGGGTTTCTTCCCAGGGCTGGCTTTCCTTCCTCATCTCTGCTCCTAAGTCCATTAAACTTCCATAGGTAGTCCTTTCTAAAGAAAGACCCCTTCTTGCAAGCAAAGACTATTCTATAGATAAGTAACTGAAAGTTATCAATCAGGAAATCATTGCTGATCATTCAGAGGAAAACATGGCTGCTAAAAATCACACTCTATTTCTCAGTAGAGAGTAGCACCAATAAAAATAGCACTCCTTGCATTCCAGCACAGACCACATGAGCTCGAAAGGCTTAGACACCAAGAATGGAAGCATTGGGTTAGGGAGCAGTGGATTTGCTTAGAAGTGCCAGTGCAGCAAAATGCTGGTTATGAGGTTGCCATGAGTTCCACCTATCTCAAATCTTTTTACCTTTTTAAAAAACATCAATGGACTACATTTTTGAGCAGTAGTAGTTGCACAGAAAAATTGAGTGGGAATTATAGAGTTTCCATATGATTCTTCTCCCCATCCCCTTCATTTTCCCTAGTATTGATACATCTTGCATTAGTGGAAGCCTATCCACTCAGATGGACAGTGTTTCGCTCAGATTCCCTTGGGTCCTTTTGAGCTTTTTGGTGCAACGTTCCTTGAGTTGTCAGTGCTGTGATTCTAGTTGTCTGTCTCTGTGATGCTCTGTGGAGAACTGCACTTGGGCTAATAGGGTGGCTACTGAGAGACAGAAGTTCCTGGGATTTTGAATCCTTAACAGGAGCCCTTATGCAATGATTGACTGTGGCAGGAAAAGGAAAGACCAGCTCCTTTGTCTATGATTTAAGCCAGACTCTGAGGTGTAACTGACACCCCCAACCTCCCCTGTGGGATCAGGCCGAGGCTGGAAGTTAGCTTGCCTTCTTCCCTTCCTTGTCCTGCTTTTCACACTCAGTTTTCCCAAGAGGACCTCCTTAATAAATGGAGTTGCAGGAGGAAAACAAAATTACATGAGAGCAGAGAGAAGTCTAGTTGTTTAACTCCGTGATGTCACATCTACAGTCACATCACCTGCACACGTGTATCTGAAGTTTTTCCTAGTACTGATATCTAGAAAACCTGGCTTAATGAACATCTATGAATCATATAAATAATAAAACAACTATTACAAAAACTATATAGTAACTTATCTGTCATAAATTACTGAGATTGGGATAGCTTTATCACAAAAATCACTGTATTTGAAAAGGTATAGCACA
>VMDR010017012.1:0-20560 GCA_007922815.1 Macrotus californicus | reverse complement strand
CTTTGAGCAGTTTACCACCATTTTAATGGTTATAGACTCTGGTGATAATACACCAAAAACTCAGCTTTTTACTATTACGTTGTAGTAATGTTAAGATTTTTATTATAGTAGGTTAAGATTTAGAAATTTAGTTAAGATTTAGGGAAACAGTTACATTTCTTAGCATTACAAAAACTGTCAGACTGAATTTTTAAAAAATAAAAAAATAGGCTGTCTGGTGTGAGAATAAACTTTTTCCTTTATTCATAAGGGACAAAAAAAAAAAAAAACACCTTGATCCTTCCTGAAAAAGGCATTATTAGTTTCAGGAAAAAGTACATTTTATGTTTTGTGGTTATTTTATCTCATTATTTTAATCCCGTATACTAAGTGCTTTTATTTGCCACCAAACAAAGTAATTTTATTTTATCTTTTTACTATTTTAGTGGATAGGCTGATTCCAAAATGCGATTTGGGGGGCGTGGGCGAGTGATCTAGACCTGCATATTCTGCATGCATCTCTTTGATGGATTGCAGCTGAGCTAGATAGTGGAGCCAAAGTGCTGTTGCCCTGTCTTCATCAACAGTTAGTAAGTCCTAGGCATTGCGTACATGCTTAGAACTTTAAGTCCGTACTTGAAGCAACTGCATGAGTAAATATATACTGTGTAAACATTTTTTTCTGGGTGTTCAGGTTTTATAAGTATTTTAAGGGGAAGCATTCAAAAAGGTGTTGGAGTTAGGATTTGAGCTTTGAAGGGAGATCATGGCTAGGAGATGGTTAATGGTAGGTAGTTATATCAAAGTAAGATAGGTGTCCACTTAAGTTGTTCTCTCTCTAAGATGGAGAAAGGTCACCTCATTTACTTCAAGGCAGAGAAGTATATTTGTCAGGTTACTTAGATGTTACTAGTATTGAAGGAAGAACAACAAAATTAGTCCTTACCTTCCCTGTGTAATGCTTGTTTCTATCACTACATTTATTTCTCCAAGATCTGCAGATCCCAGTTTTTATTAATGTTGTAATAAATCTGTCCTAAAAATAGCATCTTATTATTTTGAACAGTTGCTTTTGTCGTGCTCCTTTACATTGGTTTAACACTTGTGAAGGTGAATAAGATCATGTGAAACAAGTGTCCTTAGGGATTCACAGCCTGGCATATACATGTTAAAATACTAGGGGATTGGGAAGCATTTTGAAAGTGTGTTGTAAAGACATCAAAACTTTAGAACAGCCCTGGCTGGTGTGGCTCAGTGGATTGAGTGCCAGCCTGCGAACCAAAGTGTCGCCGGTTCTTAGATTCCCAGTCAGGGCACATGCCTGGGTTGCAGGCCCAGTCCCCAGAAGTGGGTGTGAGAGGCAATCACACATTGATGCTTCTCTCCCTCTCTCCCTCCCTTCCCGTCTCTAAAAATAAATAAAATCTTCTAAAAAAATACTTGAAGAGCAATAAAGTGTAGAAATACTTCCACTTTAAATATATAGAAGCTGCCTATTTAATATTTTACACTAGGGGATGTTAGCCTTCTTAAAATGGAGTTTTCTTTTAATATTCAGTTTTATCATCATCACATTTAGCACTTCATTTTTCTATAAAAAAGGATTCCCTAGTTATTCCAAATGCTTTGCAATTTCAGCTCCAAATCTTTTCCTATCCCCAAATGATATGAAATGACCTGAGAAAATGAGGAACCTATTGCTATGTTAACTGTAAAATACAGATAGTTGTTAAAATATGTGGCATTTGTTTGCTTTCATATCATTTCTCCCCCTTTTTTCATGTTTTTTCCTTTTGTAAAGAGAATTCTTGTCATAGAAATCACAATAGGTTTTGTTTTGCTTTGATTGATTCCATAAAGGTAAACAATAAATTGAAAGAACTTATTTATCAAGACTACGTTTTTCTGAGTTTGTGGAGAGAGAACCCATCCTGTGACTGGATACCAGAAAGAAGACAGGAAAAAGTACAGTGAAGAGCCCTTTATGACCAATGTGGTTTTTGTCTGTTTGGAACATTACCATGCCCCCACCCCCATTTTTTCCGGTCATTTTGGTTATGTGCGGTGTTGTGTTGTCTGCCCTTGCTTCCAAGCACCAGGTTGTCAAAGCTGATCTTTATTTACCGTCAGGTGTTAGTAGCAAAAGAAATGCTTATTAGGTTTATGTACTGCCTGAGTATTTTAATGTCTGTTGAGGAAATACACTTTAAAAATCAACTTCAGTGTAAATCAAAGAACTATAGTGATAATTTGATGTATTCCCTTTAAAGATCTGATAGTGCTCTGCATAAAGTGCTCAGTTTTGAATTGGCGAAACCATAAAATGTAGCCAACTATACACAGTATAAGTTCACAGATCATTCACTGGGTAAAAAATAACATTTTTGGTTTTTAATAAACAATATGATTATATTGCCAAACAGATATAAAATGCTACTCCTTGTAATACTCTAATAATTTGTTTTCAACTGTTCATAATTGAAATCAACATCTTAAGCAATTAAAGTCTGTTATAAACTCCATTAACATCTTTATTGACTTCATGGTGTACAGTCATATTTTGCCATCTTAAAACCAAGCCATATTGAGCGTTAATTAGGTACCTTAATTCAGTATGCTTTATGTTCATTTGTAGCTCTGCTTCTTAGACTTCCACAGAGTATGCAGAAGAGCAAATCCCCTGGGACCATATTCCAGAACATTCAATTTCGAGTATATGTCTCCCATTCCTATTTTGAATAAAATCAATATTCACGATTTATTTTGTGGTTTTGTTGGGGATTTTTTTGCATCCCTCTATGTAACCCAGTTTCAGGATGTATCTTGGTTAGCGAAGAGTTTCATTCTTTCAAAATAAAAATATCTTAAAACACATCTTTTAGATTTTTTCATTATATGTTACTAAGGAAATCTTACAACCACTTTCTAAGGTATTTCTTATATGCAGTGATAGGCATAATGATGGTCAATATGGAATCTTTATAATAGCAAGACCTCAAAAATGTTCAGTAATAGGTTAATGATTAGGCAAATTTAGATACTGTATATCCACTAAAAATGCTGTGGAAGAGTGAATAGTAAATATAGAAAATGCTCCTAATAAGTGCAAAAACAGTTGTAAAAGATGTGACAATAGGATTTCATTATTGTAAAAACAACTAAAAATAGAATTGTTAATGCATGGAAAAAAGACTTAGGAACCCTGCCACAGGGGTGACTCAGTTGATTTGGCATTGACCTGCAAAGCAAAAGGTCGCTGGTTCTATCACTGGTTTGGGCACAGGCCTGGGTTGTACTTTTGGTCCCTGCTCAGGTGGTACGAGAAGCAACCACTCAGTGTTTCTCAGAGCAATATTTTTCCCCCTTTCCCTTTCTCTAAAAACAATTAAAATCTTAAAAAAAAAAAAAAGACTTGGGAGATAGCACCAAAAAGTTACAGAGGAATATGAGTTTTCTGATAATATATTGGGTCAGGAAAAAAGACATCTGAAAACTAAATGTGTCCTTACTGTCTCATTTGAACTATGCCAGAAACTTTCCCTCTTAGCTAGTGGTTCTCAATTCTTAACCCATCCAATAAAATTCTGGTACTATGTGTTCTGTAGCTTGCTTGATTTCCCTTATAAAAGTATCTTAGAATAGTGAGTGTTTTTCACAGCACGTCGTTTCATCCCATCTTTCAGTGTAGACTCAATCCCAAGCATCTCGGGTTAGCAAAAGTGCCTGCGCTTCTCATGGTCTTCACGAACAGATTGTACCCTTGTGCTAGTGTTGTGTTTGGGAAATGACACAAATTTATCTACAGAAGTAGTCCCAGAATTAGGAAGAAATGTCACTTTTCTTGGTTCTAGTTTTTAGACCTTTGTCACTTAATTGCCTAGGAAGTCAGAACAATTAATGGAGATGGAGATACAGTCTAAAATAATCCACTGAATAAAGACTTTACATCAATAGAGTAGGAATGGAGAAGGATGAGATATTAATTCCTTTCAATTAAATGCTGTGTTAAATAACATCTAAGAGTTCTTTTTGTTACAATTTAAATAGTGCCATCATTCAGTCGGTGCTGTAAATGAAGATTATATTTCTCATTTAAATGTGAGTGTAAGTACTCCGTTATAAATGTTTTGTACCATATTTCAAGTATTTCCTTGATTTTATTAGGGTGGTGTTTCTGGGTTAGGTTTTGGCTTAAGGGAAGCTGTGGCTGGATCTTCTATTCAGACCAGTGAAACTCCCTATCAGCCAGAAGGCTGTTGGGCTTTCTTACAGTCCGTGTGTTCATTGGAGCAGCACTCTTAATTTCCTTCAAGAACGTCTCCGTTACATTCCTAACTTAGCTAACTTTGGTAGAAGAGGCCTAGCTTTTGTCCTTTCTCAGCTTTCAGCGTGCCACCCTCACCTTCATCATTGCTGTGTTTTTTGGATTTAGAGAGGGAGACATACCTGCTACGCTTCTTTCCTTTGAACACTTAGCGGCTGTTGTAGAGGTTATTAATTGGCCTCATTTCAATACTGCGTCTCTGAATAGGGAGGCCTGAGGAGAGGGAGAAGTGGGAGAACAGCCAGGTTGTGGAGCAGTCAGAACACACATTTATCGATGAAGTTTGCTGTCTTTTAATGGTACAGTCGATGGCACCCCAAAACAATTCAGTAGTAACATCAGAGATCACCATAACAAATATAATAATGAAAAGGTTTGAAACATTGCAAGAATTACCAAAATGTGACACTGACATGAAGTAAGCAAATACTGTTGGCAAAAATGGCACCAATCAAATTGCTCAACATAGTTGCCACAAACCTTTTTTTTTTAAAGAGCAGTATCTATGAAATATAATAAAACAAGATATGCCTGTGTTTGGTATAATTTGGAGGTTATTTTCTGGGTCTGGGAATGCTAAAAAAAATTTTCATGTAAATTAATGGTAATTGTTTCTTTGCTGTTGTGCCACTTCAGCTTTCTACAGGTTTCATGGGAACCTTCTACTTTCAGGCAGGGTGACAACTGTCCTTTCTTTCATCTAGCTATTTCATACTCCTTTTTCCTTGTACTACTCTGTCACCTTGTCTTCTCTAATCCACTTTATTTTTTCCCCCAAAGTTTTAGATGAGCTTGGGTCCCAAGAAGACATTAATTAAATGCTAAACCAGTAACCATTTTGCACCTATTAAATGAGCAGTTGTGCTGTTTTTTTGCTTTGTGATTTCTTTTTAAATAAAAATACTGGCAAGGCTGCTGGGAGTAGAGTTTACACATCAATGATTGGGATATAAATTTGTGCATCTTTCTGGAAAATAGATGGTAATATTACTTAAGACTTCATTTATTTTCATTTTCTTTGATCTACTAATTTTCACTGATACTGTTTAAAGAAATAGAGTGTATAAGTGTTTGTTTCAGTATGTTTTAAGGAAATGAAAAATTGGGAAGAACATAAATATCCACTGGAAGAGTAACTGATAAATAATAGTACTTTTTTTGTGTGCAGTGTAAGTTTTAAACCATACAGAAAACTTAGTTAAATACCCATCTCGGTTTCCTTCACACATCTCAATATGAATGAACTCTAAAAAACTGGATATAAAATTGCTTATCCACTATAGTCTCTCTCACACCCACACACCAAAGACAGTGAACTCTAGTTTTGATAAATTTATAAATGATTTTAGGGTTGTTTCTTTAACATTAAATTTCTGTCTTCTGCCATGGATACTACAAACCAGCTTTTAAAAAAATTGATGGAGTCAGAAATAAGAACAACATGAAATATAACAGCTGACTAAAGGTTTCTCTAGCAAGACCTATACCTTTTTCACTACAGACTTACTTAAGTACAGCAATTCTCAAATATAACCATCCTGGAGAGGTGTTACTAGAATATTCCAAAAATTGGGATTTTAGTCTTTCGTTTCTGCTGAAACATCCCTCTTGAACCTCAAATCTCACTGAGTATGCTTTTGAACTTTTGGTTGACCCTTTGGTATGAAGATGAGAAGGTTATTTAAAGAAACCTTCAAAAACCAAAAAACAATCATTTCAGGTTTTATAAGTTCCACGTTTCATTCAAAAGCTTGCTTATAACTTACCTTTTCTAGCCTGTTTAGGATCCCTCTCCCCCCCACACACACACACAGATCCCTAGTCAGTGTTGTTCACAGATATCAGATATTTTTAACACTTTAAGATGGGATATGATATTATGTAAAGAGCAGTTCTTTTATTTTTGAATTTTTGTAAGAGTTTATTTGAGCCAAACTGATGACATATGGGAGTAGCAAGATGTCAGTTGCTCCTAGGTGTTAAGTATTACAAAGAAAAGATACTGGTGCCCAGACCAGTATGGTTTAGTTGGTTGGGCGTCATCCCACAAAGGAAAAGGTTCAACGCCCAGTCAGGGACACTTGCAGACAGGCAGCCGATGGATATTTCTTTCCTCTCTTTCTTCCTCCCTTCCCCTCTAAGAATGAATGAATGAATGAATGAAAGAAAGAAAGAAAGAAAGAAAGAAAGAAAGAGAGGAAGGAAGGAAGGAAGGAAGGAAGGAAGGAAGAGGGGACTGGTAATATTTATGGTACTGTATTGATGTACACCCTGGATCATGTTACATGTACCTAAGTCTGTAGTTCATAGAACCACTAGCATAGTTCAACCTATTGTTTGCAAGAATGTCTGATGAGGGACAACTGGGTTGAGAAACTGCCTTTGAAATTAACTCAATGGGTATTGGGATCTCATCATTTCTGCTTTTCATTGTGAATACTTTTAGAGGCTGATTTCCTAAAGGTAAACCTACGAATTCTGGTTTTGTCATTTTTCTGGTTGACAAAGCACAGAGTCTAAGGTGTCATCAGCATACTGCTAGCATACACATGTTCCTACAAGCCTTGCTGTGTAATGCTGTTCCTTTTTCAGTGCTGCAGCGGTAGGAGCATGGGGGAGAAACAGTCTGGATAACATGAAGGTGATGCTGGTGGCTAAGGGAAGGCGACTTGTTCCTGTGGGAAGGGATATAGCTGATCCATCTGTTTTCTAGGTAAGCCCGCCTCTGTTCTAAAGACTTCACCTCATGATGTGCAAATTTTAATCATGACTAGATCATGATTTCCATTTATCTTTAATTTGGGAGTGGCATTTTTATCATTGTAAAATAAATGGTATCCTTTTAAAACAGTAATTGTACAGTAAAACTTTTGTGAATCCCTGGGTCTTTGCCATGTAAATGTTAGTCAATTCTAAGTTTTTCTGCCTAAGGAAAATGCATTTGTGTAAATGACAAATATATGAACACATTAATATCTCATGTATAGGAGCCAGATAAATAATGAGTGATTAATTTAATACACATCAAGGCTTATGTCCTTTATTATAGTAATTGATAAAAATTATGTGGACAAGACCAAAATTAAGCATTGAAGCAAGAACTTCATTGAACATTGTAAAGTAAGCCTGAAGACTTCAACCAGGCCATGGATTATAATTCCATAAATTTCTCCCTGTCAACCATGAATACTATATTCTGTGACCATTCAGTCTAAACAAAAGGAAAAATTTTGCTTGTGTAAAATAGCTTAAACAAAAACAGTTCTCTTTCAGAAGAAGGCCTAGCTCCATCTCTGTTAGAAAAGCACTTTGGTCAATGATGGCTGTATGTACTTGCTTAATATTAATGAAAAAAACTTTAAGAAGAATTGTTTCGTGTTTCTACTTGTAAGATAACAGAACTTAAGTACTTGTAAAGAGTGTTTTGGAGAAGCAATTCTTAGATTGAGATAAAAGCTTTGATGAGTCTTCTAAAGAATCAGAAGTTAAAACATTTACATACATCACAGAGCTGCCAATAAAAAATAAAGTGGTGAGACTTGCTGAGGTGACAGATAACTTTCATTGCACGTGGTAAAGAACAGCTTTTCAAAAAGGAAATACTGTAGGTTTTAAGTTAGTCATAACAGTCAATTCTTTTAGATTATTATATTCTAAATAATGGGTATAAACTTTTAAAAACCATTGCTTGAAATCTAAACTGTCATTGTAGTTTCCCATAAAGAACACTGTAGGCAGATACCAGTTGTGGGGTTTTCGCCAGCGGGAAGAAGTGGGGAAAATTAGAGACTACTTTATGTTCATATTTGGAAATAATTTTTAAAATTCTAATGTGAAATCCGTTCTTGCACAGATTTGAGTATGAGCACAGTTGAAGAGGATTCTGACACAGTAACAGTAGAAACTGTGAGCTCTGTGACTTTGACTCGGGGTACGGACGGGAACCTCATTCTTCACTGCCCCCGGAATGGTGAGAACTTACAGGCATAATTGGGGATCTCTGCGGGTTTCTCGATGCTCTGTCGCCTTTGACCTTTACTATCCAGATAGTTTAGGCTTGGACAGTAGAAAAGGTTATTCCTTTAGATCATGAATTTATCATAATCTGTATTTTTATTTTTGTATTTTAAGAGCTTTGATATATTTTTTAATTTACCATAAATTTTAACTTTTTATGAATAGCTACTTTATAAGTAGAATCTGTTGAGCCTCCTAAGATGGTGATGGATTAAATGTAATGCACTTCCTCACCAGAGTATATGTGGTATATTAAAAAATGTAGAGGTAATTGTGTTGTGCCGGTACAAATAAAAGAACTTTTTTTTTTTTGCTAGAACCTGTGTTAGAGAATTTTAAGTGATTGTCTGAATAAGGTTTTATATGATCCTATGTAATGAATCAAGATTCAGCGGCCTTCGGGCTTGTGATTTTATTTCTGTATTTCTTATTTATAATTTATTGTTTATTTTGCTGTAAATTCACCTTTGCTCAACCTAGGTTTTGTCTTCTCTTTTCAATCCATACTTAATCCCTAGGTTATATTTCACTCAAACTTGTGGTTTTAACTACCACCTACATATTAAAGTGATTCAAACTCCTGTCTTTATTCTGAATTCTGTTTCTTACAGCCACCTTCAGTGTCACATGTCCCAGACTGAATTCTTTCACAAAATTCTCAAACCTAGTTCTCCTTTCCTTTTTCGATTTCATTACTTTCCGTGTCCTGGATCATAAATCCAAGTAGGAATGAGTCCTCTCACCTCCCACATTCATTCCATCATCAAGAGACATTGATAGAATCACGTTTCTTGAATCAGCTTCTTCCTCTCTGTCTCAGGTCCTCCTTTCTCAGTCCGTTCTCTCACCTGGGCAGCTCTAATCGCCTTTTCACCAGTGCCTCCCATCGGAGACACTGGTGATGATACTCAACAGTGTCGGAAGGTTCTTAAAGCTCACCATGGTTTTTAGAATGTAATTCAGGTTCTTTAATTTGGCACATAGGCTTCCCATCATCTCAGCTTTCCTTCTACCCTCACTTCCTGCCACATGTGACGTATCTGTGTCCCACTAGCTCATGGTTATTTGTACTTTCCTAACATACCGTAGGCCTTCCATACCTCACTGTCACTGCATGCATTACTCCTACTGACAGTAGTAATCACTTTCCCCTTGCTCTGTTTCTCTTTCAAGTTGAAGACATGTTCTCCAGGAAACCTTCTTCACCTCTAGTCTAAATTAAAATGCCTTTCCTCTCTGCTCATACAACAGCCTCTTCATTCTACCTCCATAGCTCTTATTACACTATTTTGAAATTGTTAATTTAGTCATCTCAATGAGCTCCTTGACAGTCAGGGTGTCTCTCACTGTTCTTTTCCCAGCACCTACCATGTAGTAAGCATTCGGTAAATTTGCGAGTTAAATATTGTGCCTTTGTCTTTACGTGTGAAATATTTGGAAAGCCAGGTAGTTGACAGCCAGGTAGTTGACAAAAATGTGATGTCCAAAAAGTGGCACGTTTGTCACAGTTCTTGTC
Organism: Macrotus californicus; assembly: GCA_007922815.1. NCBI lineage: Eukaryota > Metazoa > Chordata > Mammalia > Chiroptera > Phyllostomidae > Macrotus > Macrotus californicus. Next base: position 10,724 of record VMDR010017012.1, on the reverse strand, counting down.
GTAAGAATGGGAGCTGAGGTGCTGCACTGGACATGGAGAAGGAAATACTGTTTGGGGTCCCACTTTTACAGCTGGGTTTAATTAAGAAGATTGTTTTACAGTCATTACTTGAAGATTTTGTGTTTTCCTCATTGTTTTGAACGTTTTGAGATTTCTGTTTTGTTTTGTTTCATCAGAAGCTGATGAAATAGACTCAGAAGATAGCACTGAACCTCCACATAAAAGGCTTTGCTTGTCTTCTGAGGATGATCAGAGTATTGACGATTCTACTCCTTGCATATCAGTTGTTGCACTTCCACGTAAGTCACTACGTATTAAGAACAGCTTCCTTTTAAAATCAAATTTTAGCTTGCAAGAGATTTAATCAGCATTTGAAGGTAGACTTAAACCCATCATTTTTCTCTTAATTTCATCAAAAATCTTCTTTTAAACTAACACTTAATGAGTGCTTATATATGTTCCAAGTGTCGCTCTAAAAGCTTTTGCATATATTGTCTAACTTAATCTTCTCACCCTTTTTTTATTATTACCCCCACACCCCTACCCAGGAGTCTTTAAACATTTTTTCTCCCGATCAAGCTCTGCCCGTGCAGTTTTAATACTGTGGCTATATTGTACTTTTTTGAGATGTGCTGTCTGTACGTTCTTGCTTGCTTAATAAAGAGAAGGAGGTTTTTTCACATGCATGTCATGAGAAGCATGCTTGCCCCCACTGAGAAAGCATGCTGCAGAGTAGGGATTACTAAGGCACAGAGAGGTGCAATAACTTGTCTAAGGTAATACCCAGCCCTTCTGGTTCTTGTAATTCATGTTCTTAATCCCAGTGCTGTAGTGCCTTCTTGTATGGTAAATAACCACATGGAAGTTAGATAGGAGTCTGATTAGTTTATTCTCACTGAGAAAGTTTTAATGTGTTTATACTCCAAGGTCATTTAGAGTAGACTAGATTCTAAGGAGGTACAGTATTTCAGGTGGAATACCACTGGCAAAAGTCTACAGCCCCAAAACTGTGATGTTAGATTGTATTTCTGATTTGTTTAGTAAAAAATACAGAATCTTGTTGAACTGTGTTGTCCCTCAGTGCTGGAGTAGATGTCTTAGTCATGGCAATGAAGTTGGGGTGCAAGGCTCTGGGGCTCTGGGTATCTCTGCGTAAAGAAGAGTCTTGCCAAACCTGAGAACTTTGATTCTGCACTCAGCATCAAGCAAAATCCAGTGGGGAAAAGACTGATACTAGGTTTTCATTGTGGAAAACCATGTTTTTACAAGTATATACATACTCTGTATTTAGAGTTTAAATGCTTATTAAATTTACAGAAAAAAATCCTTTTATATCAGTTTTCTATGAGACTTTATTGAAAGATTGTATTAATGTTCGTATTGTTAATATTGCTTCTAGTTGTGACTATACAAACATAACCTATTTTAATTAAATGATCTTTCCTCCTAATGATGATTCATGATTTTTTTAGAACTCTTTCCTAATTTGACTATCATTATATTGTGATTTAGTTTTAAAACTTGATTGGCCTATTTGTACAGATGAATTCTATATGGACATTTTCTAAGCTACAATTTTTTTTATTCAGCTATAATTGATAGGTAACATTAGCTACATGATTCATTATATTTATGTATTGTGAAATGATCACAATAAGTGCAGTTATCATCTATTACCACACAGTTACAAATTTTTTTCTTGTGTTGAGAACTTTTAACATCTACTCTCGTAACCACTTTCAAATATACAGTATACAGTGTTACTAACTGTAGTCACAATGCCATATATTACATCCCCAGGACTGACTTATTTTAAGCCAGAGTTTTTGAGTGATTATTTTGACTAGTTAATTCATTTAAAGTATAGTGCATTGATCATGATGTTGGTTCAAACTGTACTTGATAATTTGTTCTATTTTGTGGTATTGGTCTGAATTCTTCACATCCTCATTCACATAAATGGCTAAGATAATATGGATGTGTTGACATAAAAATACATGGGCTGCTTGATGTTGGGTCATAGTATATGGATGGAGGGCATTCTGAAGCCTAATATTTACACTAAAACTGAATTCATGAAAAGCAGACTTGAAGTATTTATATGTTCCCTGGATTTATAAAATGAATGTTGGTAAAATCAACTTACGGAAGTTTCCACACTAAAAAAAGTCACATAAAAGCATGAAGTCCTAGGGTCGGGGGATTGAACAAAAAAGAAAAAGAAAAAAGCATGAACTCCTATATCCATCACCGTCATCTGGAACTGATTGAATAGGCAAGTCATGTGTTGGACTTCATGGAAGTGAATATTAACTTTTAAAAATTTAGCTCTAATATTCAGATTTTCTTTACATGCTGTATAAAACTGATAAAATTTCTGTCTGAGTCGAAAAGTCCTCTTAGCTCTCACGGCAGTCAGTCTGGATCACCTGCTGACTGCTTGTTTCTGCAGCCATGTACCTCCGCGTTCACTCCATTCCCTGCTTGTAGCTGTAGCCCTTGGTGTTGACTCATTTCGGTGGTTGTTGCCACACCTTAGCCTCCTATTCCTTCTCTTTGCGCTGCCTCACCTCTGCCATTGCCCCTTTGCTATTGCCTGTTACATAGAGTCCGTTTGTTCTCTATTTCAGATTTTGTTTCCTGCCACTACTTCCGTGCTTCCAGCTTACTTGCTCTGATGCTCTTAAAACTCCTGTGATGCTTTGCCTCACTGGCATCCATTGACCTTACCACGTTTTCTTTTTTCCTTCTCCACTTTGTATCCAGTTTCAGTGTCATAGTTAAGCATTGTAATCACTGTCTTGAGGTTACCAGCAAGTCCTTTTTTCCTTCCCTAACTTTGTTATTTGGTGAAATCACACCCCTGGTTGAATCTGCCTATTTGTGCTATACCTGATGGGAGAAAAAACAAGCAAACTGACTGGTCTCACTTTAAATTGATGGTCATTAACTCGAAGTGGGATCAGGATGTTGCCTGGCAGCCACACCACACATACTGCGCCGTACCTTCTCTCCCCCACTCTGAGATGACTGTTTCATACATACCACAAGCTCCGATGCCGCCTCCACCATTTTTACTCTCAACTGATAACCTTGCTTCCTACTCTACTGAAAAAATTGGAGCAGCCAGAAAATAATTTCTATAAGCTTTCACTGCCACAAACACACACCCACTTGTGTCTACCCATGTATTATATCATTCTCCTGGCTAAGGCCAGCCAGTCCTTCGATCCGTTACACCCCGTCCCTTTTGCCGGCGCACAGACATCGTTGCAGCAGTTCTTCTGAAGCAGCAGTTTTTCCTTCTCTCCTGGATCGTTTCCACTGGCGTTATAAACACACTGTGATTTCTTCTTTAAAATAAAAAGTCCCATTAGCCCAGTTTTGGCTTCCATCCCGTCTCTCTCCTTCCATTAAGAGCGGAGCGCCTTAAAAAGACGGCCTGTACTTGCCTCCATTTCTTCTTCCATTCTTCCTTAAAGTCCCTCGAGTCAGGCTTTCGCCTCTGTCACTCCCCAAAAACTGGTCTTCCAGGTCTCCAGACACCTTGTTGCTACTAAGTCCAGTGGTGATTTTTTTTCAGTCTTTGTCTTAATTGATCTGTCCACCGTTTTTGACAATATTTACCCCTGCCTCCTCCCTGAAATATTTTGTCACGTGGGCTCCAGGGGACGCATTTTTTTCTAGTCATCTTCTACCTTGACGTCCATTTCTTTCTCAGTCTCTTGTGCTGACTTGTCCACATCTCTCCAACCTCTAAATGTGGCATGCCCCAGGACTCGGTTCTTAGACTGCTTCTGTTTTCTGTTTTTTACTCCCTAGAATTCGTTATTTTAAATCCTATCTCTGGTGATGTCTCCCAGATTTACTCCAGTTCAGACTTTTTTTTTAATCCTCCCCTGAGGCTACGCTTATTGATTTTAAAGAGAGAGGAAGTGGGTAGGGGGGTTAAGGGGGAAGAGAGAGAGAGAAAGAAACATCAATTGGTTGTGTCCTGTGCGTGCCCGAACTGGGGATCAAACCCACAACGTAGGTGTGTTTGCAACCAGGACAATGCTCCAACCATCTGAGCCACCCAATCAGGGCCAGACTTCTCCTTTTAACTCTAGAGGTTTAGTAGATGTCTCAAACTAGTATGTTTAAAACTGAGTTCCGGATACTTCCTAAATTTTGAAATTGCTTCTATAATCTTCCCCATCTCGTTCATGGCAGGTACATTTTCTCCATTTCCCGAGATTTAAAAAAAACTATAATACCATCTTTGACTTTTTAATTTCTCCCATGTTTGCTTTATCCACAAAATCTACTGGCTGTGCCATCAAAATATATCCACAATTTGAACTACTTCCCATCACCTTCACTTGCCGTCATTGTAGTCCAAGCCACTGGCATCTTATGGTTATTGAAGTAGCTTCTTAACTGATCTCACTCTAGCCCTTGCTGCCCTTTAGGCTATTTTCCCTATACTAGCCAGAATGATCTGTTAAAATAAAAGATTATATCAGTTCTTTAAATCTTCTGTTGGTTGAAATCCTCATTCACATAAATGGCTGAGATAACATGGATGTGTTGCCATAAAAATACATGGGCTGCTTGATGAGAGTTACAGCCAACGTCTTTATGATGCCCAGGGGTGTCCAGCCTTTTGGCATCTCTGCACTGGAAGAAGAATTGTCTTGGACCACAAATTAAACACATTATGACATATAATCACAAATCTCAATGTTTTAAGTAAATTTACAACTTTATGACGGGCCACATTCATAGCCACCATCCTGAGCCGCATGTAGCCTGAGGGCTTCAGGTTGGGCACCCCTGGACAAGTTCCCACATAGTATCTTACTGTTCTTGTTCTCTGCTTTGGCCACACTGCCCTCCTTGCTGTTCTTAGGAAAATCCAGGCATACCCCTGTCTCAGAGCCTTTGCACTCAGCTTTCCTTCTGCCTGAAGTGCTCTTTCTCAAGACACTTCTGTGACTAGCTCCCTTCCTCACTTTGTACCAAGCCTTGGTTACTTTTCTTGGTCTCCCATCTAAGATTTCAGATACTTTGCCTTACTTCCAATACATTCCCTTTCCTGCTTTATTGTTTTCTTCTTACTATTTATCACCATCCAACATAAATATCGTGTTCATTTTGTGTTTAACCCACGAGAATATAAGCACCTTAAAGTCAGGGTTTTTGTTTTTTTAGCTCACTGCTATCTCCACATAACTCAGAGCAATACCTAGTATGTATTAGGGGCACAATAAATACTGGTTAAACACGTACACATCTGAGCAGGGACTGTGTTAGGAAATTAGATGATCACTTTTTTTTTCATGGATTTTTAAAGATAATTAGAACCTGTCATTCTAGAGTTAAACTGTTCTTTTTCTTGAAGTTTCAGAAAATGATCAGAGCTTTGAGGTGACCATGACTGCAACCACAGAGGTGACAGATGATGATATCACTGAGGGAACTGTGACACAGATCCAGGTATAGTGAGTCTTTTTACTGGCTGCAAGAAGACTATCCTTTCCCATACTGCAGGTGATAAAATAGTGCAAACATTTTGTGTGACAGAGTAGCCACCACAAAATTGAGGTAAGACTTATTACTTCTTTCAGGTTTTCAAGTCCCTACACATATAAGTCTCAGAATTGTAAGCAGAGACAGAATTTTAAAATTCATTCCCTGTGGAGTGGCTCACATCTGGTGAGACAGGATACATGTGCATTCTTTATCTACACGAAGTGATTTCACTGGAGCTGTTAAGTAACTTTAGGTTTTATCTTACCATAAATTGATTGGGATATAAAGCTTTTTGAGGTGGTTTTACCCAGCAGTTTTTTATAGTGACTGATTTAGAAAGGCTACCTGTGTTCTCTATTTTATGTCAATGGAAGCTATACTCACTTAACTCATTACTGACAGTGTTGAATATCATGGTTAAAATACAATCATTATTGCTTCATTAGATGGCTGTTTACATGTTTAACATTATACGACTTAAGCAATGATTCTAATTCATCAGGAAAATTTAAGCCATACAGCATTAAGTATCTGTCCGAAGACGGCAGATAATAAGCATGCCAGGTTTATTCCTAAGGTCATAGAGTGGACTTAGCTGTGTATTTAGACTCATTTTGGACAATGGTGATTTTATCTTTTTAACCAACTGATTCATATAATGTGATCTTCTCAGAATACAAGAAGCCTTAGACACTATCTATCTAGTCTCTCTCAATTCTTAGCTTTATAAAAGCCTCTTGGTCTTTAAAGAAAAGAAATCTGAGATATATTACACAGAAATACATTTATAAAACTTTTCATACTTGTTCACTGATTTCTAGCTTTTTGCCCCTGGGTTTTTTTTAAAACTGCATTTATGAATGTAATGTATTCATTACCACCAAATATAAAAATAAAGTAGGTAACAACAAATTTGTGGCTTTTCCCCCTTATTTTGCTTTGGTGGTTCAATGATAACTTCTCTCTTTCTAAGTGAGATGGATTTCATTCCCTCTTGAAGTTAGAAATTAATTTTTTCCTTATTCAAGAAATAGTCCATGCCCTGGCTGGTGTCACTCAGTGGATTGAGTGCGGGCCTATGAACCAAGGGGTTGTTGGTTCGATTCCCAGGCGGGGCACATGCCTGGGTTGCAGTCCAGGTCCCCAGTAGGGGGTATGGGAAAGGCAACCACACATTGATGTTTCTCTCCCTCTTTTTCTGTCTCCCTTCTCCTCTGTCTAAAAATAAATAAATAAAGTGAAGAAATAGTCCAATCTTGGTTTGGACTTACTTCCAGCCAGTGACATAGCTTGGTAGTTGATTCACTGAAGAGACCGCACTCGAGTGAGTGATCATAGGCATAGTAACTCCTTATCCTGGTCTGTCTGTGATAATCTCATACCTCATATGGCAGTACTGTTGTCAAATTTTCCTCTCTTTAGCCCAAGGCCAACTCTTAAAAATGGCTTTGTTCCTGCAGAATATGATAGATTAGGTATGAAAATGTACCCAGTGATAATTGCATAAATATACCGAAAGCCACTGATTTATATACTTTAAAGGGTGAGTTTTATAGTATGTGAATTATCTCGATAAAGCTTACATTTTAACTACACATTTCTCAATAAATAATGCTGTAGCTACAGTAATAATAAAAGTAGTACCATATAATTCTTGGAGAAGGAGGCACATTAATAAGGGTAGGAGTCAGCTCTAGAGGTTGGTTAAAAGAGGTCGTCAGTAAACAGTGAGCAGATCGTGATTTTGCAATAATGTCTTTTAGCCTAGTAATCCTTTAAATTTAACAAGAGATTACATTACAGATGACTGTATTTTAGAAAGAAAACTACCTGTAAGGACATCCACAATCATAACACCCAATCCCAGCATTTCTGTTTTATTGTATGTATGAGCTCATTTTATATATAAATACCCAAATGTACATTTGTACTTTTTCAAGATTCTACAGAACGAGCAGCTAGATGAAATATCTCCACTGGGTAATGAGGAAGTTTCAGCAGTCAGTCAAGCGTGGTTTACTACCAAAGAGGATAAGGATTCTCTGACTAACAAAGGTAAGATACACTGTGAGTTTTGGTGTGCACTGGAAAAAATGGAGATAGAAGGAGCTTATAGTTATTAGGGTTCTGAGTTGGACCTTCACAATTGTAATTAGTGATGGTAATTGAGCTATTTATTTATGTGTTTATATTAAATGTATTAGGGTGACATTGGTTAATAAGATCCTCTAGGTTTCGAGTGTACACTTCTGTGACAGATGGTCTGTGTATTGCATTGTGTGCCCACCACCCACAGTCAGGTTGTCTTTCTTCACCATGTATTTGGCCCCCTTGCCCGTTGCTAACCCCCACCACCTCCATCTGGTAACCACCCTACTGTTGTCGGTGTCTCAGTTTCAGTTTTATATCCCACGTATGAGTGAAATCATATGGTTCTTAGCTTTCTCTGACTGACAGACTTATTTCTAATTGAATTAAATTCGAGCCTTTCTAATTGAATTAAATTTGATACTAAATGACTCTGAATGAAACCCAACATGTGTTTTTTAATAATTGATCATTTTTCTGATTTGAAATAGATTTTTGTCCTGTTAATTTTTTGAACAAATGGATAGTGGTGGCATTTAAAAGACAATATAGTTACTGCTTATGGGAACAGGAACTCCTCAAGCCTTTTCAAAGATCTACTTACTTTGGTCTGATAAATAGCTTAGAGGCTCACTGTCACATGGTGTTTATAGTGCTGCTATGCTCATAAGGATTGCTAGAAAGCTGCCACAAGAAAGTGGGGGTTGTGAACATGCCACTCTGAAGTAAGGAAAGGAAGCAAAAGTAAGTAAACTGTTTTTAACCACCGTAAATACTCAAGTTAGAACATCTCATTCACTGGGTATCCGGTGCATTATGTTTACCTTGCCATAGAATCTTTCATATACGTAATTTTGCCCATAAAATTTATTTTTCATTGGAGATATTTTTCAGAAGGTTTTAAGCACATTTGGGCGCTTCTAATGCTCGTAAGTTTTTTTTAGCTGTTCTGTATATACTGCTGAAAGGGTGAGAGAAATAACTGAGAGGAAGTAACTTTTTTTTTTAATCTTTTACTTACCATTAGTGGAGTCAAATGTATTCTTTCTTAAAAATCAGGTTTCAAAAGCAGCTTTACCCAGGGATCTTTCAGGGTTCAGATGAATGAGAAATTAAAGTAGCTATATTTTATTCAGTATATTGAATCAGAAAGTAAGTCTTTAGTATTTTATTCCTCTTCAGGAATACCATTTTCTATAACATTCTTGTTTTCTTTTAAAGGACATAAATGGAAGCAGGGGATGTGGTCCAAGGAAGAAATTGATATTTTGATGAACAATATTGAACGCTATCTGAAGGTATCTTACGGCATTTTTTTTTGTTTGATTCACTAATTTGTTCACTGCCAATTGCAAAAACATCAAAGCAGCATGTTATACATAAGAGCTTTTCTATAATTTTTGTAATGGATGACTGGCTAATGTTGTAACTTAATTCTAAGGTGTATGATTATAGTATATTTTTTAAAAAATTTTGAATTCTCAGTTTTATTGCTTTAGTTAACACCCTGAAGTTTAGGCAAAATCTTGATAGCCTCTCAGACTCTTAAAGCCCTGTCTTTTAAAGCAGCTTATAAATTAGTTTGAGTTTATATTATCCAAAGCCTAAGATATGCATCTCCTTTGAATGAATTTATGACATACTAGCTCTTCCCTTCTTTAAAAAAAAAAAAAATCAAAAATTTAATTCAATTTCATATTAAGGTTTCTGTTAGTTTAATCATCCTCTTTGTTAACACAGAATTTTTGAGGCACTGGAGGTATGAATTGCCTAAACACATAGTGTTTGATTTTTGAAAAGTCAACAGTCCATTTGGGATTGTTGACAATAGGTGAAGAATGATACAAGGCTTTGTATGTGAGTGCTACATGTTGTAAATTCTGCATGACATCAGAGGAGAAAGGGTATTCTCAGGGCTAGGATTGCTATGGAAATGTTCAGAAGAGCAAGGATTTAAGCTGAGTCTTTTAAAGAGGGTGTAGAACTTAGGCTAAAATAGGGATGGAGGGAATAGCATACATAAATGCTGAGCATCAAGAAATCAGAGATTAAACCCAGACCACATTAAATTAACTTCTTTAACTTGAACCAAAATTATGAGCCTCTGGAAACTGGGCTTTGGAGTCCAGACTGAGGAAATAGAAGTCTACACTATAGGAAATGAGAAAGACTGGTGGTACCTTAGTTAAGTTAGAGATCATAAGGGAAGTCTGTGCTCTTCTCAGGGAAATCTTCTGGAAACTTGCTGACAATTCCCAAAATTAAGTTAGTTTTAAGTGGCGCATGTTTGAAATGCAGACCGTTGGCATTGTTTGGGAATGGTAGGTGTATAGTATTTATGTAATCGTTCTATTTGATACTTAGTCGTCTAAAAACAGGTTGCTGCCCGGAAAGACCACATGCTTAGCTTAATTTTAAGCTGTATCCTTCCCAAGCTAAGCTTTGTAAACTATAAACAGTTAAAAACTTTAGTTCTTTCTTAATAAACAAAGATCTTTCACATCAAGCAAATTGTTTTAAGAGAAACAGAAATACAGTGATCATTAAAAATTTATCCAGAGAAAAAAATAGACAAAGAAAAAAATTAAAATATATCCAAAAGAGTATTAAGTTGACCACTGGTCACATACACTTGAGTTAAGACTGGGGGAAAAATTCATGGGTTTAGATAAGATGAGTGGTAAGAACACTGAACTTTGGGAATTTAGGCAGCTGGCTTCTTTTCTAGGGGATTGGAATAGATGATCTCCAAGAACCCTCCCAAACTTTATGATTAATGGGAAGGAACATGACTTAAATTTGTGACTTTTTAGATGACCATTTCAGTTGACCGGGTAAAAGTAGGAAGGACTTGAAACTACAGTGATAGAAATGGAATTGGCAGGGAGAGGGCAGGTAGGCAAGTAGTCTCAAAGGAAGCTGGGGGGAGAAGGAAAGGAAGAGCTGGAATAACTGAGCAGAGTCCTCATTCTGGGTGATTGAGAAAATAAGGGTAGGATCGGCAGAGACAGGAGATGTCTCTAAAGATGGAGATTGTGGGAAAAGATAATTGATTTTGATTTTTGACCATGGTTTTTATTATGTGGTGCTCTTCTAAGGACATTGTAGAGACATTTTAAAAA
>VMDR010017011.1:0-20548 GCA_007922815.1 Macrotus californicus | reverse complement strand
TCTGTTCAGTCGTGCCCTCTCTCACACGTAAACACACACACACATTTTTTCTGAAGCAAGGTAGTTTTTTTCCTAGCTTATTTGAAAAGCTAAAATTAGTAGATTAATTTTTAATGATGACTGTAATATAAAAGGGAGTCTGGCTAGTTGAGTGGTCTTTCTACTGAAGCTTGAAATATATTTTCTAGTCTACCTACTTAAAATATTTATACCATTGATGAGGGAAAATGTCTCTCTTTCTCTCTCTTTCTTTATTTTTTCCCTGTGAGAGGAAGTTCTCTATCAAGGACAAAAGATAAAGTAAGACAATCAATAAACTAAAATAGTACGAGTTAAAAATAACAATAGCTAGTTACTTTTTTATTTTAAACATACTAAAACATATTAAACATATTAAAATATATTTGCTTAAATGTTTTTATTTTTTAAATAAATGCTTTAAAAGAAACAAATGTTACCTTTGTTAATCCTCTCTGTGGTGGGAACCATCCACTGAATGCTTATCTTTTGTATGTCAGTGTGCACATGGGGCTCACTCTGAATCAGCTGATCACCCATTCAGATGTGCCTGGGGTAGTTACAGTTCATGCCTTCTCTAAAGTAATTCTTCATAATGTCCCCCATCAGTCTCAAAAGAGTCCTGGCTTGGACAATAATTTATGTCATCACCCTAGATAGTAATAGGTTTTTTCTTTTCTTATTCAGATTTCCTCACATCCCTGATTTCAACTTCTGCAAAGACCAGAGAGGGACATTGAAGAACAAGCTTCTTCCCCATCCATCCAGACTTCTCCTATACCCCCATAGACATTGTTAGTTTTCTCCTTTTATTACTTATTTTTCAGTTAAGAAAATTTCTGCTATCCCCTTTCCTTCTTCCTTCTCTATTTTTTAATCATATTACCCTCTAGTATGATACAAAGCTGCCAGAAAAAAAAAAAGAAAAATCACTGTGTGAACAGATATCTGAAGAGAATTTAGTCCAGGAGATAAAACTGAGACCAAAAGGGGCATTGTCTGGGCCAGGACAACACAGCTATATAGTGGCAGAGAAACTTAAGAACCAGGGTCTCCAAAATTTCCTCCAACTGATCTAGGCTAGTCCTTTTGATCATTTCTAGGGTCTTTGGCAAATTTGATGTTTTGTGGACAGTGGGACTTTATCTCCCTTATCCCTCACTTTTGCCATCAGATGGTGAATTAGAATGAAAACAAGTCTCATATCTTGTTCTGTGACAGGTACTACATTCATTATCAAGCCATATTGATTAAAAGCAACAAAGAAAAGTTCTACAGCCTCTTTCTCTAAGCTCAGGTCAAGCCCATACCCCATTCTTAGGCTCTTTGACAAGCGCCTTGCATGAAAGTTCTACCTGGAGGCAGAGGCACAGTATTCTGAGGGTGGAATCAGAAAACTTTCTGGTCAGGTGACAGAATTCTATGTTAAGTTGAGACCTGGAACACTATTCCACAGCTGAAGCCTATGGGATTTGACAGATGATTCATTATACCTCATTTTTGCAACTGTAGTAATATCTACCAGCCTCTCTAGTCAGCCACATTCCTTGAGCACCATTCACATAACCAGTGAAATGTGTTTTTAACATTGAGGAAAGACAGTTAATAGGAGGCCTATAATCTAGTCCTTTCCTCTCTTACAGGGGTTCTGGGATGCTCTGGGAAAGGAAGAAGGTAGGTAAGAGACCTGAAAAGCCACTAATGGTGCCACTGATGACAATACTAATGGCAACTGACAGGAGCGTTTCTAGTAGCATATAGCTGGTCTGTGCAAGATTGCTTATGGTAGGGAAACTTGAAATTATGGATTTAGGGCCCATGAGTCCCTGGAAAGTGTCATGTAGGTATATAACAATCTGAGTATAAAAACAAAGATGTTTCTTAATCTAAACATCTCCCTTTTGTGTAAGTGATGGAGCCACAAGCAGTGCTTAGAGACCTCAGAGTGCATGTTAATGTAGCAAGGAAGGACCTGTGGAATTATGTTGGGGCCCCACATAATATTAAATCATGCTATTCATACTAAGATATTGTAAGGGATATGTCTACACAATTATGTGGGTAGGATCATGTCTTCTATGATCACTAGTGATGGTTATTAACAGCTATGACAATAGCATTAGCATTGCCATTCAGTACCAATTGTTTTGTGATTGTGTTGTGCAGAGCACTTTGTGTATAGCAGTTCAGTAAACTTGTAAGGTCTCTGCTTTCATTTCACAAAGGAGGAAACAAAGTTTCAGAGAGAATATGTAACTTGCCCAAAGCCACATCAATACATGACTTCAAGTCTGTGTCCCCGAAGCTTTAGGTCTGCTACAACACTACACTATCCCTGATGTTGACACAAAGGGTTAGGGTGAATGAGAACTTAGGTTTTCAGTAAGGTAAATATTACATGGCTTTCAGTAAGTCATCTGTGTACCTCACTGTTCAATTTACCTTTCCTCCAAGAGCAGAATATGACGATTAATGGTTTCATATCTGTGAATTGAAAGTTCAAAGTAATGGTCATGTGCTAAGCAGTCTTATCCTGAGAAGCCCAGTGGGACCATAGACATCTATATGAAAATTCTGTTCAGAATTTTGACAGTTAAGATCAGAGCTATCAAGTAATAAAGGTAGAGCAGTTGCAATAACAGGTGAAACAGTCTACCAACAGTTCTCTCCAGCACCTTTGACCTTGACAGCTTTCTTTCCCATGTCTAGCTAGTACTAAGTGTGATGGGAATAAAGGTGGTGATAAAAGAATAAAGGTGAACCCCTCTGACAGTGCCTGCAGGGAGTGGTGTCCAACACTACGATTCTGGGGGACTTGCTTTGCCTGCAAACCCATGAACATGTGAGGAACAGCAGTAGCTGCTTGGCAGTTTCCAGCCCTTCCACTGGAATGTACATTCTGCGGGGCAGGGAGTTTCTTGTAGACACTGCTGTATCTCCAGTGCTCAGAATAGAGCCTGACATGGTGCTGGCACATGATGAACATTTGTTGAATGACATAGTCTCCTAACTTAGGCATTTAGTTATGGGCTGAATGTTTGTGTCCTTCCCAAATTCATATGTTGAAGCCCTACCCCTCACTGTGATGGCACTAGAAAGTGGGGTCCTTGGGAGGTAATTAGGTTTAGATGAATTCAGGAGGGAGAGACTCTCATGCTGGGATTAGTGCCCTTATAGGAAGAGGGAGAGACATGAGAGCTCTCTCTTGTTCTTTGTGCTTATGTACCAAGGGAAGGCCATGTAAGGACACAGCAGACAGAAAGTTACCATCTAAAACCTAAGAAGTGAGCCATCACAAGACATAGCATCTGTCAGCACCTGGATTTAGACTCCCAACCTCCAGAACTGTGACATTTTCTTATAACTGTCCAAGCTGAGACACATTTTGAATATCATAATGTTTCTACTTAACCAGTAAAAGCCCACAAGGACTGGGTTTTGCTCCACCCATTTCATGTGTGTGTTCATCCCGTCCAAATTAGACTGAAGCCATCTCAGGTGCAGGCTGTAATTCTCCAGTGTTTTCCCAGCTGTACCCCCATTTATGCACACACCCTGAGCATTTGGAAAATGTGTGATTGCCTGATGGTGTATTGGCCATAGGCGCGACTCTAGGAAGGCCTCCAGCGTCAGGCTGCACATGAAGCTCCCACATTCCCAGCTGCCTCAACAGTTTTGCTGGAAAAAGTCTCGTGTATGGTGGGGGTAGGGTGACCTTGCTCCAAGTAAATAGTGGTCTGCTTCCCTTTCTCCATCCCTCTCCCATTCCATAATTTATAGACTATACAATAGGGAGAGAGGGCGGGGGACATAAAACTATTGATGAATGTGCCTTACTTCCTTGAGGTGTCAGGCACTATAATCAGAAAGACTTCACCATCAGCTCATGGTCCATGCCAATATATTAGAAGCAGCCCATAATTTCATTCAATGACCTTTCTAGCACAGAGATAATAAATGAGGATGAGTGTATGTTTTGCATTTTCTTTTAGAGATGTGAAGGGTAGCCCTGGCTTATGTGGCTCAGTAGATTGAGTGCTGGCCTGTGAACCACAGGGTTCCTGGTTCGATTTCCAGTCAGGCTACATGCCTGGGTTGTGGACCAGGTCCCTGGCAGGGGGCATGTGAGAGGCAACCACGCATTGATGTATCTCTCCCTCTGTTTCTTCCTCCCTTCCCCTCCCTCTAAAAATAAATAAATAAATAAATATTTTTAAAAGATGTGATGGTCAGAGGGTTGGGAATTAGGATGAGAGATTTTGCACCTCTGAACATCTCTCTCACTGTCAATCATTTCAGAGAATCCTCTTTCTGAGAAATGTGCTTTGCTGGGACCTTGAAGGTCAAAATGACCTACTTTTGGATCCCCAAACTGTGTTGTCACTAGATCTCATTTAGGCCATTGATAAAATGGCCATATACCTTAATCTCCAAATGTGGACACTTTTTTAAAAAAGATTTTATTCATTTTTAGAGACAGGAAGAGAAGGGGAAAGAGAGGGAGAGAAATATCAATGTGTGGTTGCCTCTCATGCTCCCCATACTGGGGATCTAGCCTGCAACCCAGGCATGTGTCCTGACTGGGCATCGAACTATGACCCTTTGGTTTGCAGCCTACTCTCAGTCCACTGAGCTACACCAGCCAGGGCCAAATGTGGACACTTTTGAGAGTGAAACAGAGTGTCATTACATGGGACATAGGACTGTCCTAGGTGAACAGGACAGTCCAGATGAAACCCAGGACTGTCTTGGGCAAACTGGGATGTATAGATACTTTACAGTGACCTTGAATATTCAATACCAGCTTTGAAAGCTTTAGGTCATCTCCTTACTTCTAGAATTTTTCCATTACCAAATACAAGAGAGAAGAAAACCTGTCTTAGGAGCTCACTTAGGGACTTTGTTCTTCTACCAGGTACTTATTGAGGACCTACAGTTTTGATGCTTATAGTCTGTGTGTATATGGTGGCTGGTGGATAAGTGATGACTACACAGTGTGTTAAGTACTTTAACAAATACAGGTGCAATTGGAGACAAAGACGGGGCCATTCCCTGGGATGGAGTTGGGGAGAATAGGACTATCCTGAGAGGTCGATGTTAGTCTTCATTGAGAGCGGGATGTAGAGCAATATGAAGCATGGTTCCCTCACAAGTGACATACACTCAGCTGGGGAGTGATACACATTTAGGAAACAACACTGGTTGATTTGCACTGTTTAGAACATGAGTGCCATTTTGCGGTATGTCCCCTAGGACTTTGGGGACAAGGGGTGGGGATAAGAGGGTTCAGGAAAGCCTTAAGAAGAGAAAAGCCAAATTCTGAAGCAGGGCTTGGGTTTCAATTCTGGCTGTCATTCTTGTTTAGTGCAGAGCAGCAAGAGGCCCAGCCTCTTCAGCCCTTTACACACGTTATTGCTAATCCTCTGAACAATACTGCAAAGTAGATGCTTTCATCTTCATTTTAGAGACTAACTCAAGTAAATTTAGTGACCTGTCAATTATCATACTGAGGTAATAAGTGGGGTAATACTGAAATAATTATCATATTGAGGTAATAATTTCAACCTAAGTCTATGTCAAACCTCAGCTCATATGTTTTCTTTATTCCAGTGGTTCTGAAATATGAACCAGGTCCTGAAGCATCAACCTCATCTGGAAAATTATTGGAAATTCAAATTCTTAATCTGATCCCATTTAAGACCCACCCCAGACCTACTAAATTAGAAACTCTGAGGGTGGGCTCAGCAATGTATTTTTTTTAAATCCTCACCCCAGGATACGTTTATTAATTTTAGAGAGAGAGAGAAAGAGCAGGAGACAGAGAGAGAGAGATCTATCAGTTGCTTCCCATATACGTCCTGACTAGGAATCGAACCCAGAACCTAGGTATGTGCTCTGACTGAGGATCTAACCAGCAATGTTTTGTTGTACAGGACAATGCTCCAACCAACTGATCTACCCAGCTAGGGCCAGCAATCTATATTTCAATCAGCTCTCCAGGTGTTTCTGATGTCTCTAAAGTTGGACAAACAGTGTCAGGTTCTTGTCTATAAAGTGGGAGTGCTACTCTCACCTCATAACATCTGGTAAGGACTGCATGGGAAATGCATGGCAAGCACCCTGCTCAATGGCTTTTCATAAGGGGAAGTAAGGAAAGTGATGGTTTTCCCTTTGCTGTGCCTCTTGAGGGTGACAAAATGTCATATTTTTTAGTTAGCACAGTATCTCAAAGAGTGAGGAGAGCCCTTTGTATGATCGAGGGTAGAGGGTTCAGATGATGGCACCACGCACGTGCAGTTGCCACTAGCGAGGCACAGAGCCGTTCTTCCATTGGCCCTCCATTCCTTTCGTCCATCTTGTCTGTAGGAGGTTATAGTGATCATTACTATTGGCGAGACACATGCTCAGCGTAATGAGCATGCAGTTGGTTGCATTCAGCAATGAGCAGTTCCTTGTAATTGGCTCATAAAAATGACAAGGTGTAGAAAGAATCTTTTCAATTCACATATACCATTAGTGGAAGCTCATTAAAGACATGGGCAGAGAGAAAGTATGAATAAAGGATCCTGATCTCTGTAATTACAACTTTACATCTAACTGCCTCTCACAGGAGTCAGCTGAAGAGATCTCTGTGCCTGGCCTGCTGGCCTCCCCCTCTCTGCTCCCTCACTTTATGTACGCAGTTTCTCAGGGTGTCTCATCTCATTGACCTGCAGGCAGGTGGGTTTGCAGCTTGCAGAGAGGCTTTTATGGACCACACTGTTCACATGCATGTGGGCCCCACAAGGGGCTTGCATTAGCATTTAGGACAGGCCCAGGTAGAGGAGTCACAGCAAACTCCCATGCGCAGCACCCCTGGGAGGCACAACTGGGAGCTTGAGGGTGTGCTTAGTGACTTAAGCAGGTGACATGGTAAAGAGTTCTCTCAGCTTGTTTTTCCTGTTGTAAAATTAAAGGTAAGTGATAGCCAAGATTTAAAAAAGTGCTTTATGTGCAGCCTATAAATCTCTGTTGAGTGATTACTCCCTTCTGGGCTTTGTTCTGGGACATTCTTGTTTGATTTTAATACTTTTTTTAAATAAAAATTTTATTTATTTATTTTTAAAGAGAGAGGAAGGGAAGAAAACAGAGAGGGAGAGAAACATAAATATGAGAGAAACATCAATCTGTTGCCTTTTGTACACCCCCAATCAGGAACCTGGCCCTGCAACCCAGACATGTGCCCTTGAAACAGGGTTTCCAGCAAGGGGTCCCCAAAGTCCCCACAGCCAATGGTTTGGGGTTGGGGAATGAGGGAAGGAGATGATACAACATTTGGGATACTTTGCATAACAAAAGGCAAGATAACAGCTGTACTGCTGCGCTGGGACAAAAGGTGTGTATGTGACTTTCAGAATCTATAGCGACTAATGATGTAACCAGGGGTTTGTATAGCACCTGCACGAGAGGCAGGAAGGTGGAGGCTCCTGTGTCACTGAGTCACACTATGCCTGACTAAAGGTGGCAGCTGAGAGAATGTAAACAATATGGGAAACTGGGAAATGTAGCTCATTGTGGGAGGAGCCGCATAAGAGGTCATATGGGAAGCTCTGGTCAGGATTTAAACCTAGAGCAGGCAGAGAGAGGGAGAGGCTGGTTTTCCACGTGGGCTGAGAGAATAGGTAGCAGCCATGTTGGTCTGTAGTGAAGAGGGTAACCATGTGAGGATATTTAGCCATACTACAGGTAGTGAGAGAAGAACCATGTAGGCAGAGCATGTGTAGAGAGGAAAGAGCCATCATGTAGCAGCTTGGAAGTTTGTAGTTAGGATTTGGTCATGCAGCATGTGTGGTGAGAGCATGGCATGCTACTGCTCTAATCATGACCGTTCTAGCTGACTCTGAAGTCACCAAGGATCCTGCTTCATAAGACACTGACCTGCTGCCTTGCAGATCTGGACTCTATTTGGACTCTTGGACTTGGGACATAAGGAAAAGCCACACTCTTGGAATGTGTGCTTTTCCTGGACTTCACCATGATTCAGTACAACATGGCACATGTTTTCCTGGACTATAACACAGAGGCTGATGACAACAGACCCCAGATCCTGAAGGGGAGAGCTGCTGCGAGACTGTTTGGGCTGCCGGCTTAAGCACAGATAAGGAGATGGGGAACTTTTTGGGCTTTTGACTTATAGCCTTTTGGGGAGCAACAGAAGTTCTGGGTCTCATGGGAGGACAGGTCCAAGCTGAAGTGCTCCAGACCCACCCCTCCAGAAGACTGGAATATAGTAAATAAAAACTTGTTTCTTCCAATAGTAATTGTTGGGTCATACACTAAAGAACCACTTGAATGGGCCCCTGTTTGCTCGGTTACACTCTGTCCAGGGAATTGAACTGGAGACCTTTTGGTCTGCAAGACTGTGCCCACTGAGCCATACCAGTCAGAGGTGATTTTAACCCTTTTCTAACCAAGTGGTATTACCAAGGTCAGCTCTATACATAGACAACTCATTAACTTAGGTACAGGGTGATGTCAGGGACTAAAATGGCATCGATTTTATTTTAAAAAGCCTCCCTGCTCTGGCTATGTGACTCATTTGGTTGGAGCATTGTCTTACACACCAGAAGGCTGTGGGGTCGATTCCAAGTCAGAGCACATACCTGGGTTTTGGGTTCCATCCCGGCTGGGGATGCATACAGGAGGCAGTTGATTGATATTTCTTTCTCACATCAATGTTTCTATTTCTGTGTCCCTTCCTCTCTCTCTCAAATCAATAAACATGTACTCAGGTGAGGATTAAAAAATAAAAGATCATCCCAAACCAGCAAAACATTGTAGAAACACAAACCAAAACCACCACCAACACCCCAACAATGACTTGTAGTACATGCTTGAAATCTCACCTTATTGAATTCTACCTCAGGGTGCAGATATTATTTTCTGTTCAAATTTGAAATGCAAAGTCACTGGAATCAGCCATCTGAATGTATACTTCAGTTCACTTACCTGGACAGTAACTCTCAAGGTGTGAACCTGAGTAGTCTAGGTTGAGCCTTTGCTCTGGTGGGGCCTGGGGTTCTGGGAACTGTTGGTAGATGAAGGGAGGCAGTGACCCTGCAAACCCCCCCTTTTATGGCTAGCATTTTCTGAAGAACTGGCGGGATTGGCTCTAGTGCCTGGTGAGAGGGTTGGGTGGGTGGAGTCTCTACACTCCTCTTGTATTAACCCTTCACTTCCTGCTTCCTGCTTTGGCAGTGCATTCTATGGGCAAGTGGGATGTTGAGGAATCACCTGAAAAGACAGTGAGTTTATTTATGGACTCTGTTCTTTCTGCTGGCACTTTGCTGGGGGCTGGGCACTCCAGGGACAAGCAGGTCTGCTGTCAGGCCTCACCATCTGGGCAGTGCTTCCCAACCTTTTCTGCATTACTGCACCCCTAAGGAGATGTCTTTTCTTTTAATTGTCCTTCTCCCATGAAATTTTAATACCATAGGCATATTGTATATTCGATTATGTACTATATGTATATTGGTATTTTGTACACAAAAAGAGTAAGATTTTTCACACACTCAATCACCCCATTTAAATGTAGACACACAGATGGAACATTGATGAAGGTAAAGATAGAGACTCACAGGGGTGTTGGAAAATGCCCACAGATACATCTCCTGTGGCACCCACTCTAGGCTGGGCATGCTTCCAAGTGCTTTATGCATATTATTTAATCCTCACAGCAACCCTACGAAGCACCTAGTAGATAGGGAAACTGAGGTAAAAAGGGTTTGTGAACAGGAGTTTGTACACTTGGAGCTTATAATCACAGAAGTTAAGGGCTTTGGTTAACCCTGCCATGTCTAGCAACTACTGCCCTGCCCAGCCCATCACTGCAGAGGGTCTGACTTCTCTTGAATCTCTTGCAGACAAGCAGATTCTCCAGGTGCCACCTTCCTGATTCCTGGCATGGATCAATGCCAACTTGTAGCTAGTGCTGGTGAGCTTAGCAGAGGGGCAGCTGCTGTTCCTCTACCCAGTGATGCAGATGGAGGCCACATGCTTGGAAGGTTGGATTCTGCACAGTTGATTGAGTTAAACTCTAGCCTCTACATAAATGTCTTAAGTTATGCAGAAGAAGCACCTCAGAAAATGAAACTAGCATAGATCTGATAAGATACTTCTTTTGTCCATAAAATAGTAAGAGCTACATATGCGTAAACAAAAAAGTTCCTTAGCCATCTCAGTCCCTTTCCCTCTGAGTTGATGGTCACATGTTTTGCTACAAGCTGTTGGAGTCTGAGGTGATGGCTGAAGTCTACCCTCAGGACTACATTTCCCCTCCCTAGATTTAAAGCATGACCTGGCTGGAAACTGAGTTCTCTGCCTTTGTTTGGTGTCCTGGTCTCAGAGCCAGACTGAAACCTCCCTCCTCAAAGAAGGCCATTCCTTAAAAAGGTTTCTCTTTCTTGGCTTTGGAGAACTCCCCTAAAATCTAAGAGGTCCAGTGGTAAAAACTACATATTGAATTCCTCACATTTACTAGACCCTGCTCCAAGAACTGCAGAGATGGAGGAGAAGAACCCAGCCCTTGCTGCCAGGTGCTTTCAGTGCAATGAACAATCTGGACAGGTGGATAGGGTATTTCAGTACCTTTTAGCAAAAGATATTGAAAGTCAAGTCAGAACTGTCAAGTCAGAAACATACACTCAACGCTCTATGGAACTCGGAGGAGGGGAGCTTAGGCACCTATCTTGACTTGGGGTGGATGAGCGGGCCGGTAGGCACTCACACAGATGAGTACTTGCATGCATGCACATGCACACATACAAATATCCCAAAGGGCCTGTGCCAGACATCAAGCAGCTGCCCTAACCCCTGTGATTATAAACTTTTATTAGACTCTGATTAAAGATGAGGAAACCAATTGTATTATAACAAAGATTTAGTAATTTGTATTTTATAAGTCCCAAGGAAAAAGACCATGTGAGTATTTTCTCCCTGAGAATTGAAAGTAGTTTAACCATGTTAAGCAACATAGGGAACAAACATAATTTCCTATCCTTGTGCTAAATAACTCTAGCACAAAGCATACTCTTCTGGTTTTATACTTAACATTCCCAGGAACAATCACTTAGCTGCTTACCCCAGAAAATACCTGTTCCTGGAAAATAAGACTATGAACCTATATATCAATAGCTTTTGTACCAAGGCTTGCATCCAGACCCTCAGTATGACCACCAGTCTAAAGCTGTTATGTCAAAACTCCGACCAATATGTTTGTTCTCCACTTTGTAACATTCACCTTAAAATCATCCACTTTGGAAGATGGCAGTGGAGTAAGTGGTAAGTGGGAGCGGAACCCAGTTCTCCCCGAGCCCAGCTGGTATACCTGGCTGATCTTCTGAGGAACAGAGTGAACAGCCAACGGAATCTCAGCTTATATAAAGTTTGGAGGCAAAAAATTGCGGGGGACATTGAAAAACAGACAGTGAGGGGAGTGCTCTGGGACGGTGAGGTCCCAAGGCTGCTGAGCCCTCTGGCTGGAGCCTGCCACAGGACACAGGGAGGAGAGTTAGAGCACCAGCTCCCTCCCTCACCAGAGCAGGGAGGGCAGCCTGGCACCAGAAGGGACCTAGGTGCTGGAAGTCGCTGGGGAAGAAGAGGTGAAGTGGGAGACACAGAGGCAGTACACATCCACTGGGACTGTGGATGCTGGCACCAGAGAAACTGGGGTGCCAGATGACACCTGCAGAAGGGGGGAGTGGGGCCCTGTTGGACCCTGATGTGTATATTCTCAGGACTGGTGGAAAAGTGGGTCTGTGTGAAAAGCTGTGCACGTGTTAAGTACGGTGGGCAGCTGCTTTATAAGGAACTCTCCAGCAGCGGCTGTCATGTCCCCAGGGTGATTTCAGCTGTGCGTGCCCAAGGTGAGTGGCGGAGGGGAACCAGCTCCCCACTGGTCTGGCAATGCGCTCCCAGAGACAGTAGCAGGGGAACCATGGACCCCGCTTGTCTCAAGTTCCTCCCCAGAGACTGACTCATACCGTCAGCAGCTGAGTGACTGATTTGAGCCGGGCAGCTCACAGAAGACCTGGACTTGAAGTTGGGAAATTATGAATATTGTGCCCCAAACCTGGTCCTCATCCTCTCGGAACCAAAGGAAGGGAGAAAAGTGAAAACCAGCCCCCTCTTCCTGTGGCATCTAGGAAGACCAGGAGAACTCACTGAACAGGTTAAAGTCAGCAGGAGGTTTATTATTATCTTTATTATTTTTTTCTTTTTGGATCCTCCCTCTTTTTTTTTTTCTTTTTTTTTCCTTCCTCAAAGTGAGACAATAAGATGCAGTTACAAAGGATCCAGAGACAGATCGAGAGGGGGAACACAAAGCTAACTTCCAAAACTGAGAAACTGAGACACATGTCACTTTGCTATCCCACAGAGCTGGCATTTTATTGTGTATGTGTATTATTATTATCTTGCAATTATATTTTACCACTTTTATTTTATTAGTATTTTTTTTATTTCTCTTCCTAATGTCTACTTTTTCTTGTTTTATTTCCCTGTTTAATTGCATTGCTTGACTGGTTTTCCTTATTCTCTCTGTATTGTATTTTAATTTTCCTTCTTTCACTTCACCTGTGTTCCAATAACACACAACTCTTGATCGGATACTTTCTATTTGGATTATCCAAATCATATATTTCTTGTCATATTCTTGTTGTTACAGTACTGTTGTAAATAATTGTTGTTCCATATATTTGTACGTACTACACAGCAACCCTCCGTGCTCTTAGCCCACTTCATCTTAATCCTTGGCATTATTATTGTTGTGGTTAACTCTATTCTCTCATATTACAGTTACTTTCTATACTTTAATCTCACTATATCTCATCATCTAACCTTGCACAAACACTCTGTTTTCTGGATTCAGCTCACAATTATCCTCTCCTCTAACAAAGTCTTATCTCTCTTCCACCTTATATAAAAAGTGGTTAATTGGGTGAAATATCACAGTTAACACTACACTTATCCAAAGAATCTGCTATCTCTTCTCTACTTGCTGGTACTTTAAGTCCTGTAAAATACTCTCGCTGTCTTAATCCGTTTGCCTACCCTCTGCCACTGGTCACACACAAGAAGAGGAAACACCAAAAGGTAAAAACCCAAGTACAACAAGAGAGCCCACACAAACAGAAGAAAGGGTAAATCTACAGTGAATATACAAAAAAAAAAAATACAAAAATGCCTTTGATTTCTGAATATTGACTTTGTATCCTGCTGTTTTGCTAAATTCATTTATTAGGTGGAGTAGTGTTTTGGTGGAGTCTACAGGATTTTCTATGTACACTATCATGTCATCTGCAGATAATGACAGTTTTGCTTCCTCTTTTCCAATTTGGATGCCTTTTATTTCTTTTTGCTGTCTGATTGCTGTGGCTAGGACTTCCAATACTATGTTGAATAGGAGTGGTGAAAGCGGGCATCCTTGTATTGTTCCTGATCTTAGTGGAAAGGCTCTAAGTTTTTGCCCATTGAGTATGATGTTGGCTGTAGGTCTCTCATATATGGCCTTTATAATGTTGAGGAATGCTTCCTCTATTCCCATTTTGCTAACTGTTTTTATCATAAATGGGTGCTGTACCTTATCAAAGGCTTTTTTCTGCATCTATTGATATGATCATGTGATTTTTGTTTTTAGTTTTGTTTATGTGGTGTATTACATTTACTGATTTGTGAATATTGTACCATCCTGGCATCCCTGGGATGAATCCCACTTGGTCATCGTGTATGATCTTTTTAATGTATTGCTGGATGAGGTCTGTCAATATTTTTTTGAGGATTTTAGCATCTATGTTCATCAGTGATATTGGCCTGAAGTTTTCTTTCTTTGTTGTGTCTTTATCTGGTTTTGGGATTAGGATGATGCTGGCTTCATAAAAAGAATTCGGGAACAACAATAAAGTAATTTAAAAAAAAAAAAAAGAATTCGGGAGTCTTACTTATTCTTGGATTTTTTGGAATAGTCTGTGAAGGATGGGGTTTAGCTCTCCCTTAAATGCTTTGTAGAATTCTCCAGTGAAACCGTCTGGTCCAGGGATTTTATGTGTTGGAAGCTCTTTGATTACTGCTTCAATTTCATCAGCTGTTATTGGTCTGTTCAGGATTTCTACTTCTTCTTCATTCAGTTTCGGAAGATTATATTTTTCTAGAAATTTGTCCATTTCACTTAGGTTTTCAAATTTTTTGGCACATAGTTCTTTGTAGTAATTTCTTACAATTCTTTGTATTTCTGTGGTATCAGTTGTAATCTCTCCTCTTTCAATTCTGATTGTGTTTATTTGTGTCCTCTCTCTTTTTTTCTTGATGGACCTGCTTAAAGGCTTGTCGATTTTATTTATCTTTTCAAAGAACCAGCTCCTGGATTTATTGATCCTTGGAATTGTGTTTTTAGTCTCTATGCCATTTAATTCTGCTCTGATCTTGACTATTTCCTTCCTTCTACTTGCTCTGGGCTTTCTTTGTTGTTGTTTCTCAAGTTGTTGTAGGTATTGGGTTAGGTTGTTCATTTGAAATGTTTCTATCTTTTTTTAGATAGGCCTGTACTGCTATGAACTTACTTCTCAGGACTGCCTTCACTGTGTCCTAGATGTTTTGGATTATTGTGTGTTCATTTTTATTTGTTTCCAGAAACTTTTAAATTTCTTTCTTAATCTCATTGTTGACCCATTCATTGTTTAATAGCACGCTATTCAATCTCCATGAGTTTGAGTGTTTGGGGTTTTTTTCCTTGAGGTTGGTTTCTAGTTTCAGTCCCTTGTGGTCAGAGAAAATCCTTGATATGTCTTCAATTTTCTTGAATTTGTTGAGGTTTGTTTTGTGTCCTATCATGCGGTCTATCTTTGAAAATGTCCCATGTGCATTTGAAAAGAATGTGTACTTTGCTTCTTTGGGATGAAAGGCTCTATATATATCAGTTAAGTCCATTTCATCTAGGGCTTTGTTCAATGCCACTATATCTTTGTTGATATTTTGGGGGAAGATCTGTCCATTTTTGATCATGGGGTGTTAAAATCCCCTAGTATAATTGTGTTGCTGTTAATATCTTTCTTGAAGTCCTCCAAGGTTTTCTTTACATATTTGGGTGCTCCTATGTTGGATGCATATATGTCTACAATGTTCTTTTCTTCTTGGTGGATTCTTTCCTTGAGTATTATGAAGTGACCTTCTGGGTCTCTTTTTATGGCTCTTCTTTTGAAGTCTATTTTGTTCGTTATGAGCATTGCTACCCTGGCTTTTTTTTTCTGTCCGTTTGCTTGGAATATTTGTTTCCAGCCCTTCACTTTCAGCCTCTGTAGGTCTTTTGTTCTGAGGTAGGTCTCTTGTAGGCAGCATATGTGTGGGTTTTGTTTTCTTATCCATTCAGTTATTCTGTGTCTTTTGATTGGGACATTTAATTCATTTACATTTAAGGTTATGATTGATAGGTACTTATTCATTGCCATTTTTTTCGTACCTGTGTTCCTCCGTCTTTCACTGTTTTTCTTTCTGTTCTTAAAGCAGACCCTTTAGCATATCTGACAGAGCTGGTTTGGAGGTGGTATATTTTTTGAGGCTTCTTTTGTCTGGGAAGCTCCTTATTTGGCCTTCCATTTTGATTGAGAGCCTTGCTGGATAGAGGAGTCTTGATTGCAATCCTCTGGTTCTCATTATTTGTAATATTTCTTGCCGTTATCTTCTGGCTTGGTGCATTTCCATTGAGAAGTCAGCTGCTAGTTTTATTGGGACTCCCTTGTATATTACTTCCTGTTTCTCCCTCGCTACCTTTAAGATTCTCTCTTTGTCTTGAAATTTTGCCATTTTAATTATGATGTGTCTTGTACGGGGTACCTTTGGGTTCCTCTTCATTGGGACTCTGTGTTTCCTGGATTTGTGTGACTTTATCTCTCGTCAAATTCGGGAAGTTTTCCATCATTACTTTTTCAAATAGGTTTTCTATCCCTTGCTTTTCTTCTCCTTCTGGTATCCCTATTATACGGATATTACTACGTTTGATGTTGTCCTGCATTTTCCTTAACCCCTCTTTGTTGTTTCTGAGCCTCTTTTCCTTTTCTGAGGTGTTTTTTCTACCTTTTCCTCCAGCTCGCTAACCCGATCCTCTGCTTTATCTAGTCTGCTTTTGATTCCTTCTACTGTGTTCTTCAATTCAGAAATTGTATTCTTGATTTCCTGTTGGCCCTTGTTGATATTTTCTATTTCATTTTTCATGTTGATATAGTTTGCAGTGAGTTCTTGTAGTTTCCCTGTAGTTTTCGGTAATTCTCTGTGAGCTCATTGAACTTCCTCATAACCATTGCTTTGAACTCAATATCTGATAGTTGCCTTGCCTCTGTTTCATTTATCATTGTTTCTGAGGCTTCCTCCTTTCCTTTCATTTGGGGATTGTTTCTTTGTCTTCCCATGGTTTGTGAGACTCTTCTTGTTAGCCTCTGCTTTTTAAATTGGTCTGTTCTGACTCCCTGGGTTTATAGCATGGACTTCTATGGTAGAAGACCTGTGAGATTCAGTGGTGCAGTCTCCTTGATCTACTGAGCTTGCTGGTCTTTCTCTGTCATTTATGTTGGCTCTCTGTATGTCTTTGTGTTTTTATTGTCGTTGGGTCTTTCTTTGGTGAGTCCTTCCCTCCAGCTGGTTAACTGAGGGTCACTTCATCCACCATGTCTTGTATTCTGTTGTGCAGGTGTGAGCAGGTTGTATTGAAGCTGGTTATTCCATATGTGCAATGTTTTGAGGATTCTCTCTTGCTCTTGTTCAGTTGTTTGGAATAATTTCTCCACCATTTAGTTGTATTTCCAGATTGGTCCTGGGTTGAGTTAGTGTGGCTTCCACTCCCTCCTTCACCTTCTTCTGTTTTATCTGTTGGTGGTTCCTTCATTGGTGGGTTTCCTCTTCCTGCAGATGTACTGGTGTTCACAGCTCCCACCTGCTCTTTTTTATGATCATTTGGAGAGGAAAGGCAAAATGGTTTAAGACAGGGGGAGTCTATTCTATGGCATTTAATGTACCAACCTGTAGAGAAGAGATAAGAAATCCTTTGGGTATGTATAGTGTTAGCTGTGATATTTCTCCCAGCTAGCCACTTTTTAGAAAGGGTGGAAAGGAAATAAGACTCTTGTTGAGAGGGGAAGGATTGTGAGTTGGATCTAGAAAGCAGTGAGCTTGTGGGAAGTCAGATTATGAGGTAAAGTGAGAGTAGAAGATAGAAAGTAGGTGTAGGGTGTGAGAGAACAGAGTTAACTATAGCAGTAATACCATTCAGGATATGGTGAATTGAGCTAAGATATGGAAGTGGTGCTATGTATTATTTACAATTGTATGGAGCAATTATTTACAATAGTTATGGAGCAACAATCATATGACAGAATCTATGTGATGTAGATAACAAGAATAGGAAGTATAGGACCTAGAGTAGTGTGCTAATGGAACACAAGTGAAGTGGAAGACAGCAAAATTAAAAGTACAGTATGAAAGAGAGAACAGGGGAAACAGTCTTACAATGTAATTTAACACGGCAAGCGAAGAAGGCTAAACAGAAAGAAGAGAGATACAAACATACTAATAAAATAAAAATGTAAGAATAATGGGAACAAATAATAATACAAATATACAATAACTTGTAAGTTCTCTGGAGTAGCAAATTGAAATTTGTCTCGCTGTCTCAGCTGTTGGGTTGCCCCCTATTTGGGTCCAGCTCTGGTGTTTTCACAGTTCCAGGTTTTATTGCCTCACTTGTGGAAATTTAAAAAAAAAGAAGGAAGGAAGAATGAATAAAAGAGGAAAGAAAGGAAGAAAGAAGAGAAAAGGAAAGAAAGGAAGAAGGTGTTAAAAGAAAAAAATTACTTAAAAAAACTAAAAAATAATAAAAAATAAAAAACAAACAAACAAAAGCCCTCCTGCTGGCTTTGGACCAACCAAGCCAGTTCTGCTGGTCGTCCTGGCTGCAGCAGGCTGAGGGGGATTGGTTTAACTTTTCTCACTTCCAGAGCTGCAGACTTAGCTGTTACCCAGCCTCTGACTCAGTTCCTCAGTTTGCTGCAGGTCCCCCAGTCACCTTGTGTGCTCAGCCTATGCCTTCCGATCATCATTTGGCTGTCCTTGAGGTGTTCCAATTAGGGACAATTCACACACCTCCTTCTTGTTCTTTGCTGTCCTAGATGCTAGGGACTCTCAGAGTACCTTTGGGCTAGTTCATCCCCCCACTCAGTTAAGTCTTTCTGGGGATTGCTGACTCCCTGAGCCCTGCAGTTCTCCTCTGCGGGGGTGTCGATGCCTTCCTCTTAGAGAGCCAGTCGGGTGCCACTGGCCTTGCAGATGTAGGTGTGCACCTCCTCTGATGCTTACCTTGGAGCACTGGGGTTGGGTACACAGTGCCTCTGGGCAATGGGGTCAGGCACGCTCACTCCTGGGGCTCTGGTTATGCATGCTGAGACGGGATGGGATGGGCGGCCTCAGGTCCCGCAAGTTCGGGTGTGCAGTGTCTCTGGGATGTGGCTGTGCTCGCCTGGCCTCTGCTACTGGGACGAGATGGGCTGTCTTAAGTCTCACAGGTTTGGGTGCCTGTTGTCTTGGGGCTTTGAGTGTGAGCACGGGGCCTTCCACGCCACCAAGGGAGCACTGCGTGGCTGGATGGGGATAGAGGTGCAGTAGGGTGGGTTGGCTGCTACAGGAGAATTCCCCAAACAGCTGCTGAGTGCCTCTTTGTTCTCTTTTTCTTATTGAAAAACGCATTCTGCTCAAGCCTGCCACTCCAAACAAGCACCTGGCCTCCCACACAGTCCCACTCTGCAATTAGACAGGGGACTGACTGGGTCTGGGTCCTTCATGACCCATATCTCCCCAGCCTGTGTCCACAGTCTCAGCAGGTACATGCAGCCCCTGTGTTTTTGCCACTTGATCCTTATTCACCCCCTGTAACTTCAAGCATCCAGGTCTTTACCAGTGCTGCTCAAACCTTGTTTGGCAGGGGAGGGAGCTGTTGATACGACTCTCTCCCAAGAATCCTACGGCAGACCTGGTGGGCGCCAGGCCTTGGGCTACAGCCTCCCTGGTCCCTGCGCTGGTCCCAGGGGCCTTATTGTCCTGAAACACGTGGCTTACCATGTGATTTTCAATGCCCTGTACAGTTGTGGGTCTCCAATCTTCATATATGCTGGGATACCATTGGCTGTTCACTCTGCTCCTCAGAAGATCGGCTAGGTGTCTCACCCGTGTGCAGGGGGAAGTGGACTCTGCTCCCACCTATCTCGCCACCATCTTCCCTCTCAAAAAATCAAATAAAATTTTTAAAAATTCAAAAAATAATCATCCAGCCTAGGCCTTAAAATCTTAGGAAACCTCTTTCCTTCTTCTGAGACATTTTAAGATTTCAAGGTTGGGCGAGTCTAAGATACCTTGTTGAGTGAGTCTAATTTTGTTTCATGAACAGCTTTTGCTGGTGCCCTTTGGGCATTGATAGCTCATGTCCCCGTTCTAGCTGACTCTGTTAACTCCTCTTGGCTTCTCTGACCTGAAAGTGGTTCCCTGGGCAGTGTTGACAATATCATATTCAGACTTGGTTGGGAATGCGGTGAGGTTGTGGGGGCAATCCATGTTCACATGGTGAGAGCCCTCTTCCCTGTGACAGGCCCACCCAGCCCCTCTGCTAGGGATTCTAAACCCCAGATGCACATCGATATCTTCCAAGCAACTTACAAAACTCAGATGCTTGGTCCTACTCACAGAAATTCTGATATAGTAGACTTGGGTGAAGGGTTGGGGAGGGAGAGAGACGAGAGATAGAGAGAGATAGAGAGAGAGAGAGAGAGAGAGAGACAGAGAGAGAGAGACAGAGAGAGAGAGCATGAGAATAAAACTATGTGGGGGATGAAAATGTGTTTCATGGATGGGAGAAAAAGTCTGAAAACAAACTCCTTCAGCTTGTTTATCCAAAAATTACTCCTGTGTCAATTTTATTCTCCAAATAAAAGGCATTCTTACTGTTCACCTTTATCAGATGAGTTTGGGAGCACTCAGGGTGGTGTGACGGTGGACTGTTGACCTCCTTTATAATATGTCCTTTCTTATTACATGGATTTGACTCTTGCCAGCCAGTAACATCCTCATAAAGTGTAAAAATTTTGTATAGTAAGTTTAATAGATATAACATCTATTTCCTCTAGTTTTGATTCTTTATTATGAAAGCATCCCTCCAAGTTAGGAATTAATGTAAGTACTCTACACATTGACTGGCCCTATAAAGGATCAGCAAATGTTAGCTGACATTAATAATGAATTCATATTAGATTGACATAATAAGTATATTAAACACTAGCCTGAGCATCACAACCTGCTTATTTAGCTGGAATTACATTCTTTGTAGGCAAATTGTACTTTTGAGATTCTTAAATAGTTTTATTCTCTCAAGTAGATAAGTGGGTGTCCTATAATTTGATTTACCCTGTAAGAACACAGTAAATTATTTTGTTCCTAGATGGGGGCATCAATTTTGTGTATCTAA
>VMDR010017010.1:0-20547 GCA_007922815.1 Macrotus californicus | reverse complement strand
ACTCATGAATACTAACAACAGTGTGGTGATTGCTGGTGGGGGGGAGGTGGAAGAGGGTAAAGTGGGGATAGATGGTGATGGACAGAGACCTGACTCGGGGTGATCAACACACAATACAGTGTACAGATGATGTGTTGTAGACACGTGCACCTGAAATCTGTATAATTTTGTTAACCAGTGAAACCTTAATAAATTTGATAAAAAGGAAAAAATAAATGTATCAAAGTATCAATTTTTTCTGTATGCATAGAGCATTTGTGTTTTGTATAAGAAATCTTTCCCTTCTGAGATCATGAAGATTTTTTTCTTCCCAAAGTTATAAAGCCATTTACAATTTGTCTTTCCATTTAAGTCTATAATCCACCTAGAATTTATTTTGATGGATGGTGTGAGGTGGAGATCTAATTTCATTTTATGACTATAGGGATGCCCAATTATTTTAGGTCTCTTTTTTGAAAACACAATCCTTTTCTCATTATCCTATGTGCATCTCTGTTACAAGTCAAATGTCCATATGTATGCTTCTGAGATTTCTTTTCTGTTCTATTTGTTTGACTAACCCTGTGCCAGTTTTACATTCTAGTAATAAATTTGGAATTTGTGCAGATCTTGATCAGTAATTTCAATGAACCTCAGTTTTCCTGCATAGTTTGGATTTGTCAAATTTCTTGACAGCCTCACCCACTCTCCCCGTGGCCATTTCAAGCCCACAATCTTAATCCTTGTACGGTCACTTGTGTTGCAAACTTCATAACTTAATGTGGTCAAATAGGATCCTTGGTTGGTATATAGTACATAACATTTTTTGTTATGTTTTTAGTACAAAACATTTAAGGTGGGTGAAGGTTAACTATAACATCGTTGGTAGATTATAATGAAAGCATGTCTCAAAACAGATTTTGGGCCCCACAGTGTGGCATTGTTGGTTGGGTGTCATTCCTCAAAGCAAAATGTCACTGTTTCGATTCCTGATTGGGGCACACTCCTGGGTTTCAGGTTTGGTCCCCAGCTAGGGCTCATACAAGAGGCAACCGATCAATGTTTCGCTTCCTCTTTCTCTCCCTTTCTTCTCCTCTCTCTAAAAATAAATAAATAAAATATTCTCTAAAAAAAGATTCAGTCACACATAGACATAAATAAATGAATGAATGAATGAATGAATGAATAAATAAATAAATAAATAAGGTCCTGGGTGGTGTGGCTCAGTGGGTTGTGCACTGGTCTGGGAACTAAAGGGCCACCAGTTCAATTCTCAGTCAGGGCACAGGTCCCCAGGAGGAGACGTGTGAGAGGCAACCACACATTGATGTTTCTCTCCCTCTCTTTCTCCTTCCCTTCCCCTCTCTCTAAAAATAAATAAATGAAATCTTTTTCAAAAAAGATTATATTTCAATAAATAAACATTGATTTGTGAGCAGGAACAAAGCATTAATAAAACCTCTTTTGTAAGCTCTATGAAATCCCAAGTCAACTACCACCCTACAGGAAAAAGTTCACTTGAAACAGATGCAACAATTTTTCAGCAACAGAAATCTGTTACCCTGATTAGGCAGCCAAATTTTCTACTAATAGGAGATTATGACACAAGGCTGTCTACAGATCAAGCTCTGAATCTCATCTCTAAGTGTACAGCTCATAGACCTTCCTAGTTATTAATCTGTTCATGCAGAGATAGTGTCTCTACAATATTTCTCCCCATCTATACATCTTAAAGACTTCTAATTTCTCTAGCTCACATGAAGTCCAAGGTTTGTTCCTATCTAGCCCCTAATCAACTAGCCAAGCCACTTGTCCCCATCCAGGAATATGCATATACCCATATCTCTGATGACTTCTCCACACAAATGAGCACTGAAAAGTATCACTTGCAGTTCTGCCCACTGAGGGGGATTTCTTGCACCACTGTTGTAGAGGCCACTCCTAAGCAGGGCTGTAGTGTAGCAGCAATCCATTTATGGCTAGCACCAAAATATCACGATACATCATTAGTAAACAAAACCTGAATTTTTTTCCTTCTCTGCCAGCTAGTGATAGGACCTCTTCCTCTCACCCCACCTTCATTAAGCCACAGGCTTAAGTCATGGCACAGGCATTGTTGTCATAGAGATCGTATCAGATTTGGGGCCACCTGATTAAATATATGGGTCTTCTATGCCTGCCTGCAGTGATCCTGCAGAACATACCTTCTGATCTTATAATGTGGTAAGGCCGATAATGCCAGTTCATGATAGTCAGCTCTGGTCACATAGGCACTTGGTGTCTCTGCTTAGGAAGTCAGTCACTGATAGAGCCTGGTAGCACACCAGGAGTTGTATTTCAAATGGCAAGTATATTGCAACAGTTTGAATGCAGAAGCACATGTGAGACTCCAGCTGTATAAATGTAAAATGATGTCACTCTTCTCATTACATTTTGTTTTGAAAAATTAATTATTTTTATAAATGTATATTGTGTGTTAATATTGGTGAACTTATTAAGCATTTTAAGGTGGAAATTTAATTTAAACATATATATTTTTCAGTTTTAATTTCTAACCAGTAAATATTAATAGATAGAACACATAAACAAAAGCAAAGAGCTCAGAAATGTTTTTAGAGTGCAATGAAGCACAAGAATAAATGTTTGAGCACTGCTGTTCTAAACAGTTGCTATTATTGTTGAATTTTAATAATACATGTATTAAATTAGCACTTGTTTACTTAAAAATAAATTTAAAAATCTTTCAAAAACAAATGACAAGTATTTCTCTGCTGCAAAATGTCATTTCTTCAGAACTGTAAGGATTTCCCATACAGCCTCCTTATTTTCCATGGATACCTCTAGTAGCATCAGCTCTGTTGGGTATAATGGCCTGATGGAAGGGTAGCCTGGACCTTCTGCAAAGCCCTCTATTGCTCTGACCCCCACTTGAAACCAGTAAACTTCTGAGTCAGCCAATAAGTGGGTCAGAGTAGTATTCCCAAGTGTGGTATGTGCTATATCTCCAAAATCCACATAGTCGCACCAAGGGCCTTGTCTTTTTGTTTTATTTTTTTAACTAGTTAAGGATGCAAGGTGCAACCACTTCCCCTTTTTCTTAGAGGGGGTTTCCCTTCTTTCCTCCAACCTTTAGATCTCTAAAATCTTTACCAAAATGACAGATTCTTGCATCTTTATGCTGTTTACCTCTCATCCATGGCCTCTAGAGTTCACTAAGGCATTATACTAAGGCATCTAGAATTCTGGTCACTTTATACTCACCAGGTCCAATTTGTATGATATTATCAATAGAGTGGATCAAATTGGGGAATGTCAAGATATACTGAATTCTTGGTTTGGGGAATGTTAAGATAATCAATGCTCCTATAGATTGTGTTATGACAAAGAATGGGAGAACTCAAGAAATTACTGGTATACCTCTCTATAAAAGTAAACTGCTTTTTATTCTTCTTATCAATGGCTATTGAGAGAAATGTATTTGCCAGATCAATAGCTGCATGCCAACTGCCAAAAGAGGAGCTGATCTTCCCCAGTAAAATATACATGTTTTTAATCATTATAGCCATTGCAATTGTCTACCATTTGTGTAGTTTTCAGTAACCCACTGGTCT
Organism: Macrotus californicus; assembly: GCA_007922815.1. NCBI lineage: Eukaryota > Metazoa > Chordata > Mammalia > Chiroptera > Phyllostomidae > Macrotus > Macrotus californicus. The sequence continues at coordinate 16,957 of VMDR010017010.1, read as the reverse complement.
CTGTCATGATATATCTTGATTGTGTAGAAACTATCAGAGAATTAAACAGAATATGATGGGGTTCAACCCCTTACATCTTTTATTCTTGATGATAGCGCTAATTGCTTCAATATCTCCCAAGAGGTGGTATTGCTTCTGGCTTATTGTCTTGGCCAAGCAATGAAAAGAGGAAGCTCCTGTCACCCATTGGTCAAGGGTACCCCACCAGAGTTAACTCCTGTATGTCCTGGTTACTCATACATAGGTGCTAAGCAGGTGCCCACGGGGGAACCCAAGCCGACATTCAAGATACCATGGTGTAGGCAGTAAAAGGCCGTTGACATGGGCTCACCAAGAAACAAGACACTATCAGGTTGCTCCTTCCGGCTGTTCAGAGCCTGCACTGTGTAGGTGGCTGCAGCTATAGTTGGAACAGGATATGGGGCCAGGGAGACTTGAAGTGGCTCCACAGATATTCAATACACTGAATTCCTGGTGTGCTAGGAGGCAGACACATAAAGAGACATATTCTCTACAGGGTTGTGTATTCTTTAAAGACAGGAATCCTTCTCTAGACCTTTATCAGCTGACACAAGTGTCAGACGGACAATAACATTTGTTGGTTGCATAAACTAATACATTAATTAAATGATAAAGCAACATTGAATGAAAAGATTAAGTTCAGGTTAAAAGACATGGCAAGGTTGGATTTGCCATACCTAACAACCCTGAAAGGGAAAGTACTGAAGTCAATACTGCTTGAGCATACCTGGGTGCAGGTTAGAGAAAGTGACAGGCAATGGTGACGTTTGTCTTGACACAGACTAAAGAACACAGCCCAGCCCTCAGGCTGATGACTCCCAGAACTAAGATATTTTTTATAAACCCCATATTACTGCTAGAAAAACCCATTTTCTCTCATCATAGTCTTTAAATATGAAGTAAGAACTAAGAAATTGGTATCAGGCATTGTGATCCCTCCTACTTTATTCTTCTTTCTCAAAATTGCTGAGACTAATTGGGGTCGTTTATTGTTCCATATGATTTTTTGAAATATTTGTTCTATATCTCTGAAATATATTATTGATATTTTAATAGGGATAGTGTTGAATCTATAAATTGCTTTTGGTAGTATGGACATTTTAATGGTGTTAATTCTTCCAATCCATGAACATGGTATATGTTTCCATTTATTTGTATCTTTTTTAATTTCTTTCTTCAGTGTTCTCTAGTTTTCTGAGTACAGGTCTTTTACCTCCTTGGTTAAGTTTATTCCTACCTACTTTATTTTTCTTGTTGCTATAGTAAGTGAGATTTTTCCCCCTAATTTCTGTTTCTGATATTTCATTGTTGGTATATGAAAATGCCTTTGATTTCTGAATATTGACTTTGTATGCCACCAATGGAACTGGATAGTATTATGCTAAGTGAAATAAGCCAGGCAGTGAAAGACAAATACCATATGATTTCATCTATAAGTGCAACCTAATCAACAAAACAAACAAATGAGCAAAAATGTACCAGAGACGTGGAAATAAAGAACAAACTGACAGTGACCAAAGGGGAGGGGGAACATGGGGGAAACAAGGAGAAGGGCCAAGTCGAGGACCTATGGACAAAGGACCCATGGACAAGGTCAATGGGTTGGGGATTGTCTTTGGTAGCGGGGGTTGGACAGGGCAGGGAGAGCAATGGCAGGGAAAACGGGGACAATTGTAACTGAACAACAATAAAAATTTTTTTAAATAAAAAGAAATTGAAGAAGTCATCGGAAGATAAAGCCAAAAGTTAGCCCACTTCCTCAAAAGAGCTGGTGGCTTCCTGTGGTGAAGTACCTTGTCTGGAATATCCAGTGGGGCTGTAGGGGACTTCTGTGTTTCCTGCACAAGCACAGAAAGAAGAACAATTGGAAGAGAAGGCAGACCTTAGTCTCTGACTGCCAAGGCTTTTAGCCTTTTTTAGAAAAATAGAGGCTCAGTCACCAGGCTAAGATAGACTTCTTCAGCTGGGTTAAAATTGGAGTAAATGTTTTATGTAGAGAACAAAATAGAAAGAGAGAAAGGAGAGGAAGAGGGAGAGGGAGGAAGAGAAAGGAGAAAAAGAGAAGAAAAAAAATATGAGAGATTTTTTAAATTGGCCTTGTGTGTGTGTGTGTGTGTGTGTGTGTGTGTGTGTGTGTGGTAGAAAGTCACAGTTCCGCCATCAACAAAACTTTATTCCAGAGAAAATGACTAGGACTGGTGGGGAACAATAACTTCACACTTTGGAAATGAAATTGAGGCAGCAGTAAAAGCAATGAGTATTGTCTGAATAAGAAGCGGCTTGGGCCCTGAACTTCTTGTGAGCACCCTGCTTGGGGCAGCCTCATTTGGTCTTACAACATATGTGTGAAACATTCCTTGAATGACAGCATCATCTGGAGAGCAGTCATTTCACTACATCAGCACCAGCAAAGACATTCGATATTAAAATACATCATCAGCGAGTTTAACCTTCACATTTGAATGCCTCCTTTCAAGGAAGAACAGAAAAACCTGATTTTTTTACGTGATCATCAATGAGTAAATTGGGAAGAATATTTGAAACAAACAATAAAACGTAATCTCAGTCAAGGTACAAATGTTCTGAAGTTGCAAATTCCTTTATGTACTTGTTCACTTGCTTACCTGCTTGAGATGGACACAGAGGGATACATTATTCATAGCTCAATTTTTTTAACAGTTCTTTTATGTCTCCTGACTCTGAACAGTTGAGTGCAGAAATAACCAATTTGGAAGCATTTCTTTTAAACTCCAAAGAGCTGTATAAATGAAAGATATTATCACTTCCAGTTTTAACTCTAAGGCAAAGATTGACATAAAACCCTAAGATGTCTAATGCTTAACAATGAATGGACTGAGAACAAAGTATGACTGCATTTTTAAATTTTCCAAACGACAAAAAAAAACAGCTTTAAGGGGGTGAATCAATATTTATTTACATATTTATTATTTGAATTAAAGAAAAGAAAAAGGAGCATTATAATAGGATATTAAAGTACAAGTTTTGGCTGAGATCCTAAGTTCAAGAAGATCATAGGCCAAGTTGAGGCTCCAAATAAGAACGCTAACTTTTAAGGTAGGTGGTGAGAAACTTTAACTCTCACCTAAATTAAAGGTCAGAATGTGCGGACACTGGAGAAATGTGTGCAGGAAACTTTTAGAAAGACCTGTTCACGGACTAAGTTCCAGTCCCAGTGAGACACTTGCCCTCACCACAAACTACTGTGAGAGGCATGAAGGAACCACATGGAGAACCCAGTTTATGTTCCAGGTGGAGGCCCAGAAAACTGGTGTCTCATTCATGTTTGAGAAATCTAAAGGACAAGAGATGCAGTGGCTGTGCTGATGGCTGAGGGGACAGAGAGGTGGCTGTGTGAGGGCCAGCATGCACAAGAAAAGGAGCATGAATGTTTCCTGTGGGCCAAACGTGAGCCCACCCACAAGAAAACCATTGAAGGTTAGATCTTCTCTACGAGGGCCACCCAGAAGGGCAAAGAGCCACAGGTATTGCTGGTTTGCCACGGCTCTAAACAAAACAATCAACCAGAGGGAATCATCACCCCAAATCAGGAACTGCAAGTGGGGGACGCCCATCTTGTGAGCGTCTGGAGGAAGACCTCTGGGCACCCACGCAAATGCTTACAAAAGACAGAATCAGCCTTACACATCTGCCAGCACCAGAGAGCAAGCAGCTAATTCATGCCAGTATCAATCCTGATAGTTCCTTCTCCTGTCTCCCCATTATTCCCGTGGAACACCAACCCTGCAGGTGTCGGGAACCATGGTCAGAAAACTGCAGGGGTGTGGGAAGAAGTAGAACAGTGGATGGGGAAAGAGAGAAGCACCCCTTCCCCTGACTGTAGGGCTTCCCACCTGGTAGAGGGGAGACACCTCAATTAAACTATGTTTGAGTTTAGAAAATTGCAGCAGACTGGAAGTGTTCATTACTGAGTTGAGATGATTTGTATTACTTAAGAGTGACCTGCAGCATCATAGAGCTGCTTGAATTCTTGCCCAGGTACAGAGAAAACTAGCCCCACTGAACAAATTTTTAGAAGGAGTGGGGAGTTCCGGCCAAGATGGAGACATAGGAAGAAACCCTTTGCTTCGTTACACAACCAAAAGGAGGATAACAACCAATCTAAAATCAATAAACAATCAGAAGCGCCAGAAAATCAAACTGCATGGAACTCCGACAACCATGGAATTAAAGAAACAATCAAACAGAACAACCAGACTGGTAAGGTGACGGATGGAGAGAAACCACGGTGAGACAGCGGACCATGCAGGTGAGGCTGGCTGTGGCAAGGGGGCAGGCTACATGGGTGGGGCTGAAATAAGAGGAAGCTGAGACTCAGAGCTGGCTGTGGACTACAGCAGTTGCCACAGTGGGAGAAACTCCCAGTCTCACATGAGAGTTCGCTGGAAAGTGAGCTAAAGACAAGCAGGGGAGCTGCATTGTTCCCTTTCTGGCCCCTCCCTCACAAGCAGCACCACAGCATAGCAAGGAGGGTTGCCTTGCCTGGGTGAATACCTAAGGCCCCGCTCCCTTATAACTTAACAGGGCCCCCAAGCAAAGAAATAGGACCAAAATGGAAGAACAGAGCAAAACTTCAAAAAGAGAGCTAACCAATGAGGAGATAGCCAACCTATCTGATGGAGAATTTAAAGCCCTGATAATCAAAATGCTCACAGAACTGATTGAGCGTGGCCGAAAAATGAAAAATCAAATGAAATATACCCAAAATGAAATAAAGCACAATATTCAGGGAACCAACAGTGACAGAAAGGAAACCAGGACTCAAATCAACAATTTGGAACAAAAGGAAGAAATAAACATCCAACTGGTACAGAACGAAGAAACAAGAATTCAAAAAAGTGAAGAGAGACTTTTGAACCTCTTTGACAACTGGAAACGTTCCAATATCTGAATTATGGGAGTGTCAGAAGGAGAAGAACAACAGCAAGAAATTGAAAACTTATTTGAACAAATAATGAAGGAAAACTTCCCCAATCTGATGAAGGAAATAGACTTCCAGGAAGTCCAGAAAGCCCAGAGAGTTCCAAAGAAGTTGGTCCCAAAGAGGAACACACCAAGGCACATCATCATTAAGTTACCCAAGATTAAAGACAAAGAGAGAATCTTAAAAGCAGCAAGAGGAAAGGAAAGAGTTACCTACAAAGGAGTGCCCATAAGGCTATCAGCTGATTTCTCAAAAGAAACTATACAGGCAAGAAGGGACTGGAAAAAAGTATTCCAAGTCATGGAAGGCAAGGACCTACATCCAAGAATACTCTATCCAACAAAGCTATCATTTAGAATGGAAGGGCAGATAAAGTGCTTCCAAGATAAGGTAAAGTGAAAGGAGTTCATCATCACGGAGACATTATTATACAAAATGTTAAAGGACTTATCTAAGAAAAGGAAGATCACAAATATGAACAGTAAAATGGCAACAAACTCACAACTAACAACAAATGAACCTAAAAAAATAAAAGAAAGATAAACAACAAAAACAAAAACTAAGAGAACAACTAAAACAGGAACAGAATCAGAGAAATGGACATCACATGGAGGGTTTTCAGTGGGGAGGGAGAAGGGAGGAATAGGGGGGGAGGTACAGGGAAGAAAAAGTATAGTTGGTAGACATTAAATAGATGGGGAGAGGTCAAAAATGGTATAGGAAACAGAGAACTCAAAGAACTTATATGTACAACCCATGGACATGAACTAAGTGGAAGGGAAAGCTGGAGGGTTGGGGGGTGCAGGGTGAAAGGAGGATAAAGGGGGGGAAATTGGGAAAACTGTAATAGCACAATCAATAAAATATACTTTGAAATTAAAAATAATAATAATAAACTTAAAAGAAAGTGACACATATGATAAAATTATTTCATCATGACACCCCATGAATCATGTCTGTTCAACGCACAGGTTACAACTGTTCAGAAGACAGATATAACACTTTGAAAAACTGGGTGTCTCCTGATATACTTCTCTTCTTACCTTTTAAAAATAGGTTATTTTTAAATGATAAAAGTAGACTTTATTGTGAATTTAGAAATTACATAAAAATATTAAAAGAAAACTGTAGGCTTTGGGCCAAGATGGAGGCATAGGCAGATATGCCTTGCTTCCTCACACAAACAAAAGAAGGATAACAACCAATTTAAAAACAAAAAAACAGAACTGCCAGAAAGTCGAATTTTATGGAAGTCCAATAACCAAGGAGTTAAAGAAGAAACATCCATCCAAAGCAGCAGAAGGAGCAGAGACGGGCAACCGGGGCTGAGAGGACCTGTGGCAAGGCTGTAGCTGGCCAACCGGGTGGGCAGGGCAGTGGTTGGCAGACCAGGCATTCTCACATTCATGTGCAGATAAACTGGAAGGAACAACCAGAGAGCAAGACAGACCACACAACCCAGGGCTCCAGCCCTGGGAAAATAAAGCCTCAAAATCTCTGGTTATAAGAACCTGTGGGTGTTGCAGTGGCAGAAAGAAACAGCCAGTCTCACAGGAGAGTACATTGGAGGGGCCCATGGGGTCCTAGAATGTACACAAGTCCACCCAGCCAGGCATCAGTACCAGGGCAGCAGGTGAAAGAGTGCAATTCTTGTGTAGGAAGCAGGGGAAGTGACTGGAAGTGGGGTGAGAGCCAAGCAAGCGGCATTGTTCCCTCTCTGACCCCTCCCTCACATACAGCGACACAACGCAGCAAGTGATTTGCCCCACCCTGGCAAATACCCAGGGTTCCGCCCCTTACTACAAAACAGGTGTGCCAAGACAAAGAAATATGGCCCAAATGAAAGAACAGATCAAAACTTTAGAAAAAAAAGCTAAGCAATGAGGAGATAGCCAACCTATCTGATGCAGAGTTCAAAACACTGGTAATCAGGATGCTCACAGAAATGATTGAATATGGCCACAAAATAAGGGAAGAAGTGAAGGCTATACAAAGTGAAATAGAGAAAAACATACAGGGAACCAACAGTTAAGGGAAGGAAACTGGGACTCAAATCAACGATTTGGAACAAAAGGAAGAATTAAACATTCAATCAGAACAGAATAAAGAAACAAGAATTCAAAAAAGTAAGAAGAGGCTTAGGAACCTCTCAGACAAGTTTACACATTCCAATATCCAAACATAGGGGTGCCAGAAGGAGAAGAGAAAGAGCAAGAAATTGAAAACTTATTTGAAAAATAATGAAAGAACACTTCTCTAATCTGGTGAAGGAAATAGATATACAGGTCCAGGAAGTTCAGAGAGTCCCAAACAAGTTGGACCCAAAGAAGAACACATCAAGATATACCATAATTAAATTGCCAAAGATTAAAGATAAGGAGAGAATCCTAAAAGCAATAAGAGAAGAGAGTTACCTACAAAAGAGTTCCTTTAAGACTATCAGCTGATTTCTCAAAAGAAATCTTAAAGGCAAAAAGGGACTGGAAAGAAGTATTCCAAGTCATGGAAAGCAAGGACCTAAAACCAAGATGACTCTATCCAGCAAACCTATCATTTAGAATGGGAGGGCAGATAAAATGTTTCCCAAATAAGGTAAAATTAAAGGAGTTCACCACCAAGCCCTTATTATATGAAATGCTAAAGGAACTTATCAAAGAAAAAGAAGATAATCAAAACTATGAACAGTAAAGTGACAACAAACTCACATCAACAACTGAAACTAAAAAAAAAAGACAAAAACAAACTAAGCAAACAACTAGAACAGGAACAGAATCACAGAAATGGAGATCACATGGAGGGTTAGCAGCAGGGGGTGGGGAAAGGGGAAATATGGAGAAAAAGGTACAGGGAATAAGAAGCAGAAATGGTAGGTAGAAGATAGACAGGGGGAGGTTAGGAATAGTATAGGAAATGGAGAAGCCAAGGAACTTACATGTACGACCCATGAACATGAACTAAGGGGTGGTATAATGGAGGGAATTAGGGGTACTAAGTGGAGGGGGATAAAGGGGAAAATGGGACATCTGTAATGGCATAATCAATAAAATATACTTTTAAAAAAGAAAACTTTAAAACACCCACACAATCCTACACTGTTTCTATCTTACAGTGTGAACAGTGTCCGTCTGCAGTGAAAAAAAAGGTACTCAAATGTTTGCAACTATTATCTTTAAATGGTGTGATTATAGATCTTTCTCCTCTTTTTTCAGTTTGTGGAACCAAACAGCTGTAATTCTGTTCCCCCAGCTCATAACCCACTCCATTCCATGCACCTGGCTGTGCTTTCCTGGGATCCACTTCCCTTGTGCATGAGTCTGGCTAAGTCAGAGCAGATGTCAGAGCAGCAGTGTTCTTAGGTGACATCACTTTCATTGCCACTTTTCATTGGTCTAAAGATGGAGCACAGACCCATGCCAGGACAATCGGGGGCCTTCCCTGGGAATTTGGCATAGAACAAAGAGATGTAAGTTTATATTCTTTCTTTCTGGGGAATGCTGATAACAGCCTGTTTCTCTCCATGGAACTGGGAGACAGCGATAACAAGAGATAAGCAAAGGAACTGACACGTGAGAGGGGCATATCTGAAAGGTGAGAGAAGATGCTGATGGCATTTGAATCTCTGGTTCTTTTGTTTAAGTTAATTTTATTTATTTAGTTTTAGAGAGATGAGAAGGGAGGGAGAAAGAGAGAAACATCAATGTGTGGTTGCCTCTTGAGTGTCCCCTACTGGGGACCTAGCACAACCCAGGCATGTGCCCTGACTGGGAATCTATCCAGCAACACTCTGGTTTGCAGGCTGGCACTCAATCCACTGAGCCACACCAACCAGGGCTCTGGTTCTGATTCAAAGTAGTCCACTTGTATTTCTCTCTGTGGTTTCTGTGTGATGTGCACATAACCAAAAAATAAATTTCCCTGTTTTGCTTGTCATGGTTAAATTTCTGTAATCTGAAACCAAGTACATTAATGAATATATTTACATTTCCTAATTTTCCTTTTGGATAAAAAAGAGCATGTACACTTATTTAACTAAAATTTTCCAAGGACCTATAACTATCTTTATTCAGATGTTGGATCTGTGTTCACTTTTAAAAGAGAACACAACAGAAAAAGCACACTGGGTGTTTCCTTTTCATTCTGTCCTTGTGTGTACATTTTGTCTGTGTTGATAATAAAAGAACAGAATTAAGGAGTGAAGAAAGAAAAATCACAAAATGATAACTGAGGAGTGTGTGCGTGCATGTGCGAAGCTCAGTCCTGCTCTTGCCCTGGTTTTGGTTAAAGTCATTGCCAATTTCTTACATGTCTAAAAGTCTCCAGGTGTTTTGGAGTTAACTGCTAGAACCATATACTCTCTCCATTACCTTTCACTGTCCATTTACCAGCTAAGAGGAGGGAGATACAAGAAGTCTGGTCCAGCCACAATGGGCCATATTGTTCTGGCTTTGTCTGAGAGTTATACTTTCACCTCTCAGATTTGCTTAGAATAACTAGAGTAGCCTGCCTCCCCCAGCCTCGTATCAGGGGCACATTACCGACATTGGGAGGTAAGCAGATTGGGAGGGCCAGGTGTCCACACTGGGACATGTGACTCTCCCCTCCCTTGTTGTACCAGTACGGACACTTGACCCAACTGCGTTAGTCATGTTCTCTGATTTGGAGACTCCAGATAGTTGGTGTGCAGCAATGGAGCTGAGAGCGATCACCCAGAATCAAGGCTGGTGAGCCCATCTCTGTGGGATGTGCACCACCTCAGAGAAAACCATCTGTAGACTCAGATAAGTGAGGCAGTGGAGCTGAGGAGAGCAGAAGACAGAAGAGAAGAGAGATTTTTGTAACTTTGTAACCCCTGTGTGTGAGTTTGTTAGGGCTACCATAACAAAGTACCCAGAGTGGGACAGGGGAGGAGAGGACTTCAACAGAAATATATTGTCTCACGTTCAGGAAACTGGAAATCCAAGGTCAAGGTGTCACCAGGGTTGGTTTGTTCAGAGGCCTCTCTCCTTGCCTTGTGGATGATTGTCTTCTCTCTGTGTCCTCACCTGGTCTTTCCTTGTTGTGTGCCTGTGTCCTAATCTCCTCTTCTTATAAGGACACTAGTTACGTTGGATTAGGGCCCACCCATACGACCCCATTATACTGTACCTCTGTAAAGGGCCTATCTCCAGATATAGTCACATTCTGAAGTGCCAGGGGGTTAGGACGACACCACATGAATTGGGAGGAGGTAGCAGACGCAATTCAGCCCAGCACACTGTTTCTGACTTTGCAGTACCTGAGTGTAGCACCTCCTGGGGCCTGTTTGTCCCAGAAAACAAATTCTTAAGGTATAAGACAACAAATTCTAACTTTGGATTTGTAGTCATTTGAGTAGATTTCTGCTCCTTCTAACCAAATAATTCCTGAAAAAAGATAATTACTCTTGTGTAGCAAAAACTGGTCTGTGATTTTCCAGAATGTGAGAACCAGAAATGTCACTGCTGCCTTTATACACAGATTTTAAACAGCAACAATTTCCAGGTCACTCTCTGTGTTTGATTCTGAACTGAGCTCAACCTTCTTGAAGCTTCTTCTTCTTCCGATTGAAAGTTTTTCCTAGCTTCTGCACAATATGCCAAATCTGAAACGCTGTCATTGGCAGTCCTGTCATTACTAAGGCCATCTTCACAGACATTTCGGGGTCGCCCTGTGGTTCCCATTTTCTGGATTTTGTGATGTCAGATGCACTGTCCTGGTTAGATACTTGACTTTCTAAAAAAAAAATAGAGAGAGAGAGAGGATAGTTTTTGGATAGAGGAACGTGGCAGGTTTGTTGAATTTCAGAGTTCCTAAGGAAAAAGACATGACCGCCGCTGGCAGCACCACACACAAGCTTTATCCAGAGCCACTTTGGCAGGATTCTGGGTTTTCTCTGACCTCACAGCTAAGGATGAAATGGCAGAGTGAGAAGAACTAAGGAGAGGAGCCACTGAATGATTATTATTTATGCATGTATTTTACAAAAGTTTATTCTTAAATATTCTACAGGCTCCAAGACAACACTTCATTTTAGCTATAGCTGATGACAGGGAATCCAGATGTAAAAACAGGGACCTGGCTGGTGTGGCTCAGTGGATTGAGCACCAGCCTGTGAACCAAAGGGTCACTGGTTCGATTCCCAGTCAGGCCACATGCCTGAGTTGTATGCTAGGTCCCCAGTAGGGTGCACTCAAGAGGCAATCACATATTGATGTTTCTCTCCCTTTCTTTCTCCCTCCCTTCCCCTCTCTAAAAATAAATAAATAAGTAAAATCTTTAAAAAAAAAACAAAAACAGGAATGGAATTGAGATCACCATTGCCCCAGGCACAAGGAACAGCTCACTTTTTGCCAGATTTCTAAATTCAACCTGAGGCCATGGGGCCCTTCTCCAAAGTCTTTGCTTTTAGCTTCTTGAGTTTCTTCTGTTCCTTTTTTTTTTTTTTTTTTGCTTCTGCTTGAATTCTTTATCTTCCTCATCTATGTCCTTGGCCTGCTTCTTGGGCTGTTTCAGGGGCTTCTTCTTGCCTGTGGCCCATTCCCCAGATCCTAATTTTAAATTATGTTAAGGGCATTTATCAACTTTTTACAAATTTATTTACTGGTACTTATTTTATCATTTGAAATAAACATTCATTTTTTATGGAATATTTGTTAGGAGACAATTCTCCATGGGTATCTCATATTTTTGCACATCTTGTAAACAGGGACACCAACAGCTTTTGTTAGGATGATATTTTTCAGAATGTTTGCATAGTAAACAACTTTGGAAGTAGGAGATTCTGTTTCCCTTCACAGCAGAGAGAGATTTGTCTGCTGACCAGTGTAATAAAGGCAAGGACTTCCTTGTAGCAAAAGTTGGGCGGGTTGACCAGCAGCCCCATTACAGAGTGGGCATTCCCAAACTTGAGGTTCTTTAGCTGTGATGCAAACCCAACTATGTGTGGTATCCACCTGGACCCAGCCCCACAGCACCTGTGGGACTTGGTGACAAAATGAATTGAGGTGAATATGAAGCTCACGCTGCCCACTATGGTGTAATAAAGTAATACAATAAACCAATAAGGATTGTTATGTCTTCCACTGTTGGTAGGAATGCAAACCAGTGAAGTTTCTATAGGAAAAATTATGGAGGTTCCTCAAAAAATTAAAAATAGAACTGCCATCTGACCTAGCAATTCCACTTTTGGGTATTTATCAAAGAAATGAAATCACTATCACAAAAAAAAGATATATACACCCATGTTCTTGGAAGCAACCTAAGAGCCCATTGATGGATACACCAATTAAGAATATGTGATACAGCCCTGGCTGGTGTAGCTCAGTGGATTGAGCGTGGACTGTGAACCAAAGGGTTGCTGGTTTGATTCCCAATCAGGGCACACGCCTGGGTGCAGGCCAGGTCCCAAGTTGGGGGCATGAGAGGGGCAGCCGATGTGAGTTTCTCTCTCACATCGATGTTTCTCTCCCTCTCAGGCCCCCTCCTATCTCCTCTCTCTAAAAATAAATAAATAAAATCTTAAAAATAAATAAAAAGCAAACACACAATGAAATATTTTTCAGCCTTAAAAAAGGACATCCTACCATTTGCAACAACATGGATCTTGAGGGCATTATGCTAAATTAAATAGACAGAGAAAGAAAAATATTGTATGATATCAGTTGTAAAAAGGTACGAACTTCCAGTTATAAGATAAATAAGTCTCGGAGATGTAATGTGCAGCACAGTGACTACAGTTAACACTGTATTGTATATTTGAAAGTTGTTAAGAGAATAGACCTTAAAAGTTTTCATTGCAAGAAAAAAATTAGAACTATGTGAGGCAACTAATGTTAACTAAATTTATTGTGGTAATCATTTTGCAGTATATGCACCTATAAAATCATTATGTTGTGCACCTTGGACTAATACAATGTTATATGTCAATCATGTCTCAATAAAGCTGAGGAACAAGATTGAGACCTGCTTGCCTCTGACCCAGGAGCCTCTGTCTCCTGCCAGTGTCCATGAAACTGGGTCAAGCTAACTTGTTAGCTTGCAAGTTATATAACATCTCAGACCTTTCACAGTTCTGAATGGTTTTGCTGTTGTAATTTTGAAATTTTTTTAAAAAGGAGGACTCAAAATTAAAAAAGCTTTAAGCCCCATAAAACCTCAATCCAAGTTTATGGACAATGCTTTTTTATATGTCTCCATATCCAATAGAATGTTGTTTTGATTTCCAATATTGGGAAATATATTGAATTTTGTGTTCTTCTCTGACTACTCTGTAGTCTTCCCCTCATAGCTACTACATGGCACAGTTCTGAGCTGCAGTACTTGTGTGTTGTTGTCTGTTGTCAGGCACATCACAAGTAATTTGTTACTGATGATTAAAGTATCAAAGTTTGTGAATTATATTTTTTAAAAAAGATTAGGGCTGATTCAAGGTTATCTCTGTAACATATTTGTAAGGATGCATTCCTATATTTGTTAGGAGTCTTTCAACTTCAAATACGAAGAAGCCTAACTCCAATGCTTAATTAAACAAGAGAATGTATTCTTTTCTCAGGAAGTATTCCTGGGTGTGGAGAGAGGGGGAAGCGGATGTGTGTGGGCGGGGGTGGGGAGAGGGTGGAGGGTGGTTCCTCCATGGTTGGTTAATTCAGTGACTTCACAGCCGCATCAAAGGCACAGGTCTTTCCCTGGCTGATGTGGCTCAGCTGGCTGGGCACTGTTCTGCAAAGCGAAATGCCACCAGTTTGATTCCTGGTCAGGGTACACGCTTGGGTTGTGGGTTCAGTCCCCAGTTGGATGCTGTGAGATGCAACTGATCAATGGTTCTATTCTCTCTCACATCACTGTTTTTCTCTCTCTCTTTCTCCCTCTGTTCCCCTCTCTCTAAAAATAAAAAATATATATAAAATCTTTTTTTTAAGGCATAGGTCTTTTCATCCTTCCACTCTGTCATCTAGCTTTCCTCAAAATGGCAGCAACTCCTATAAACATTATACCCTTCACACAAAGGGTCAGAGGTAGAAAAGTGACTACCTCTTCCTTGGGTCTTTTTTGAAGAGCTAAGAACCTTTTACAAGCTTTATCCTCCCAGAGAATTCCCTGCATGTTTCATTGGCCAGAGTTTGGTTATATGCTATTTCCCAAGCCACCTACTGACAAGGAAACTAGAATCTGAGTGATTGACATAGACAAATCAAAAACTTCCCCCTGATCTTGATGCTTGGGCAAGCTTTACCTAAAGCACATGACTTCACAGAGCAGTGTGAGTATGTGAACAAGACTCAGAGTTCTGTTAGGAGAGAATAATAATGCAATCTGATTCCCATCTCATTGTAATGAATGCCTTTCAATACAGACAGTCTTCTTTTTGCATGGTTCTGATAAGCAGAAATTTCAGTGACCATTTCCCCAGCCATTCAAATTTCCCTTACCATGGTATATTAACTATGAGTAATTAATTGCATACGGTACAAACTTCAGTCCACAGACTGAACTACATAAATGCCAGCTATACATCTTAGTCAGTGATCACCGTGTCTGCCATGAACACACAACTTCCACCAAAGTTGGGTGTGTATTTCAAGACTGATAATATCATGCACAAGCCAAGAGAATGTGTTTGTTCCTTACACAATTGAAGTGTTCTGGGAGGAACAGAATGGACCTACCAAGCCAGTTCTAAAGTGGCTTAAGAGCAGAGGGAAGGAGACTGGTTCGAGGGTTTAACATGGTCAGGGGGTGGGCTGGGATGAGAGCTCCTGCACTAGGCAAGACAGGGCTTCAGTCCCAAAGGAGGCAGCACCTGGGCTTTCTTGTCAGCTTGTCCACGTGTGGGACATGAAGGTGAGAGGGAGGGGTGAGTCTTAAAAGATGTCAGCACTCACACATCAAAACATGAAGTCAGATTCTTTATTACAACATCACTTCTTTCCAAGTCTGTTGGTGGCTGCTCACTATGTGTGTTATTCAGTTCCCACACAGAGAGCAAAGAGTGCCACTGTGTCACCTCCTTGTCTCCCAGTGCTAAATCTACATTTTATTTTATTTGATTATTATTTTTAATTAGTTGCCTATCTTTTCAAAGATTGTCATTTTTGTAAGGATCTATTTTTTTTTATTTTTATCTTCACCTGAGGATATACTTATTTTAGAGAGAGGGGGACAGAGGGACAAAGAGTGAGAAACATCAATCAGTTGCCTCCCATACATACTCCGACTGGGGACGTAGGCATTTGCCTAAGCGGGAATTGAACTCGTGACCTTTCGGTTTGCAGGACAATGCCCAACCAAGTGACCCACGCTGGCCAAGGCCCCACAACATTTACAAAAATGGATAATAAAAAGAGGAAACTGGCCAAGAGAGGTGAAGTAAAGCAAAGAAATAAAAAGTGATAATGCTGGAAGTAAAATTCTAACGTACATAAATGGAGTTAGAAGAAATTGCTGGTCAAGGGATTGATGACTGCTGCCTTTCAACAGATCTTAGATGTTCAGACAGAGGGACTCCGTGAAGCCCAGCTTATCAACACACAGGAGCAACGCGGTCTTGATGAAAAGGATGAGGATGGCGCTGAGGAAGCGATGCCAGCAAGAAACTTGACATTGAATGAACTTTTGGAGACACTTCATAACACGTTGAGAACACAAAGAATAAAATGTTGGAAGCTGATCCAAACTCAGAAGTATAACAGTTTTCTACTGCATAGAAAAGATGTCCACTCCATGTAGTAAATTACATGACAAGATGAGTATGGCGCAAGCTAGTCTTCATGTTTTCTACACAGGAAACATAATGCACTCTAATTCTCAGTGTTTCTGATGCTTTAAGTTAATGTCTTAAATACTAGTTTTATTATATTAAAAGGCTAGTAAATATATTTACTCTATTTACTAGTTTTTCATTTCTTATAACCCAACAGAGTGTTTCCAATGTTTTGACAAAAATTTTACAGGTCATAGGACCATCATTTTCCCATAGATTATGAGGACCACTTTGACCCTTTGAGCTTGATCGTTTCTATGGCTCCTCAATGCCACGCAGAGTGAGGAATACCAGTACTTATTTTATTTGACCATTGTGTGATATTTGACTCTTCTGATCATTCCGTCCTCCCCTTTTCCCCATGACCCCATCTCTTCAGATTCTTCTCTCACTTCCTGGGAAACCCCTCTTCCTTTGCCTGTCTTGTTAGTATTGGTAATCCCTAGATTCTGTCCTTCACTCTTTGTTTTTTATTCTATATCTTCTTCCATTTCTGGCCTTTTGTAAAAGTTGCAACTTCTCTGTCTTGGATTGTGATGGTGGTTTTAAGGTGATTGTGAAGAAAGTAGGCTTTGCAAAATGGCAGGAGGGAATTCGGGGGGAAACAGTAGTATGGCGGAGTGTCACCTTTATTTCACAATCTGAATTTAGGACAGAGCCCTAAATTCTTTTACAAATATTTGCTGAATTGTACTATGCATGTGGTATAGTTCTATGTGCTGGAACACTAAGTAGTGACAGATAGTTGGTGTAAAGTAGCACATTGGATTTTAACTGTGCCCTCAGGAGGTACTACCTGAACCTCTGCCATTTAACCCATTGGTTATCTGAATGGAGGAAATTAGAGAGCTGCTTTATAGGTTAGATATTTTACCCTGGGCAAGAAGTCTTCAACCTCACAAGACATACCACACCCCTGCCTATTAGGACAGGCATTGCTGTAAATCAGAATATATCTAATTAAAAATCTTGAGATTACCTTTGCAGATGTGTCTTGCTTTGTGAAATCATGGTATTTCCACAAAGTCATGTATAAATCAGTTTCCTTAATTCCTTACATTTATACAGTGAGTTATGGTTTACAACAGATTTCACACAGATTATTTGTTGATTTCTTCCCTTAAAATGCTAAAGGGCAAGAGGGGCACTATTCTTTTTTTAAAATAGTTTTTTACTGTATTTTTCTTTCTTTCTTT